>PVIR01002513.1:5883-101872 GCA_004026965.1 Petromus typicus | reverse complement strand
TGGAGCTCCATCTCCTTGGAGGCCAGCACAGAGCCCTGCATCCAGGTGATGGGAATTAGGGCTAATGTCCTGGGGTCTCTGCCCTGTCTCCCTCCACAGCCTCTACACCTGTGTGCTGGAGGCGCCCCTGGGCCAGGCTGCCCGCAAGTGGCTGCAGCTGGCCGTGTTCTGCTCCCCGCTGGCCCCAGGGCAGACCCACCTACAGCTGCGCGTCTACTTCCTCAACAATACACCCTGTGCCCTGCGCTGGGCTGTGACCAATGAACAGCCCCATGGTGGACGCCTGCGCGGGCCCTGCCAGCTCTTCGACTTCACCGGGGCTAGAGGCGACCAGTGCCTGAAACTCAAGTACCTCTCCGAGGGTGAGGGGCACTGGCCTGGGCATGGGGAATGGAGGCAGCTTCAGGAGGGCCCTGGCTACTACCCCAGTGATCCAAGTCTGCTTCTTCCTCATGCTGCCACCCAAGCCCTTGCCACCTGCCAGGATGGGGCGATGCTGAGCCCTAGATCTGAGGTTCCCATCCACGCGAGGCCTCCCAGCCTTATGCCGCCCCAGAACCCTGAGCTCCTCTGCCCCATCTCTGTCCCTGCCCCAGGCTGGGAGAATGTGGATGACAGCAGTTACCAGCTGGTTCCCCATCTCCACATCTGGCATGGAAAGTGTCCCTTCCGCTCCTTCTGTTTCCGGAGAAAAGCAGGTAGCCCAGGAGCCTGGTGGCCCCTCCTGCCCTCTCGTCTCTCCCTACTCCCTGTCCCTTGGGTGCCCTGTGAACCACCCCAGGGAGAAGGCAGAGTGTCCTGGGCCCAGTCTTTCCATAGGGCCCTCTGACTTCTATGCTCTTAGCCCAAGTCTTTTTCTCTCTCCTGACTCTGCAGCCAATGAGAATGAGGACTGCTCGGCACTGACCAATGAGATCATTGTCACCATGCACACCTTCCAGGACGTGAGTTGCTGCTGAGGGGCACAGAAAGGGACGGGCTGGTGGAAGTCCTGGGCGAAGAGGCGAAGGGTGTGCTACTGGGGCAGTGGTCCTAATCACTAACCAAGCAGTGGACAGGGCATCTCCACAGAACAGCCAGCCCGGCTTTTTGGTACCAGGGATTGAACTTGTGACCTCGCGCTTACAAGGCAGGTGCTGGAACCCTGAGCTAAGTCCCTGGCCGTAGCCCAGTTCATCTGGCCTCCAAGTCGCCCACATCCCATGACTCTTGTGTATCAGTGAGTCACTAGGCATGAGGCTAAGGAAGCCTAGGTGAAGCTCTCTCCCAGCTGGGGGACCCCGGGGAGATGCGGTTTCTTCCTAGGCTGAGTCTCTCCATCTGATGTCTCAGAGGAGGACAGGAAGGAATTAGGGAGGAACGTCTTTGGGGAGCACAGGGCGATCTTGGCGGGAGCTGGTATCCACCTCCGCACTGTTATGTGGTGAGAAGGCTGGGAGGAGTGAAGGGGTCACAAAAGCCCGAGGGCTGTGTCTCTGTGATGGGGGGACCCCCTGCTCCAAGCTTTCTTCCGGGACTTCTGGGAACTCAGGATGTCCTCTCATGTTCCACTTCTTCAAGTGGGCAAACTTGGGACAGAATGTGAGGTCTGGGGTTGTGGAAGAAGTGGGTTGTGGGGTGAGATTATATGGCTGTGAAGCGCCTCGGGGTGATGGGTGGAAGGAGAGACAGGGTAGAGGTGGGCTGCCGGTCAGGAAGGCACCTTGTGATTCCTGATGTGTTCGCTTCTCCCTCGCTCACTCAGGGCTTGGAGACCAAATACATGGAAATCCTCAGGTTCCAGGCCTCCGAGGAGGAGTCCTGGGCGGCGCCACCCCCTGTCTCCCAGCCGCCTCCATGTAACAGGTAGGGTGAGGGTCGCTTGGGCTTCGGCCTCAGCACCCACAGGGGAAGCACAGCGTGGCTGGTGGTGGTGTGTGTGAGGCGGGCACTTGGCACTCCAAGCACGCCCTGCCCCCGCCTCAGGTTGCCCCCGGAGCTCTTTGAGCAGCTGCGGATGTTGCTAGAGCCGAACAGCATCACCGGCAATGACTGGCGCCGGCTGGCTTCCCACCTGGGCCTCTGCGGCATGAAGATCCGGTAAGAAGGGAGGGCTGCAGGCAGAGATGAGGGGAGACTGAGTCAGAAAGCGGCCCCTCCCACCCGGTTCCCCATTGTGGGGCCGACTCCTGTGTTCTCAGGACCCGGAGCGACACCGGGTCCCAGCAGGTGTACAATACGTTTTTAACAGTGGATCCCTCGGCTAGCAAAACCAGTGAGTGTGGCCGGGGGAGCCACACAGCAGATGACAGAGGCCATGTGCTGAGCCTGCATCTGGGCGCCTGGCATGTGTTAACTCAACACATGTTAGCTGATCATTGATTTCAGTGGTCCCTGCCAAGGAACTTGCAAAGAAATCCTAGGAGAGTGACCCTGAGCTGGGTCCAGGCTGGGTGTGGTGGTCAGGACAGACTTCACCGAGGAGAAGGGCCTGGCTGGACCTGGGACCCAGGATGGCTTTGGAGACCTGCTCTGTACTTCAGCAGCCATCAGGCAACTGCAGGGTCCTGCTGAGCGCTGGGTTACGGGGAGCTCCCAGGAGCTCAGTCTGAGCAGTAAGGTTCAGAGAGCTTAGCATTCAAGGGGAGTGCTCCCTGCGCCTGCGTGGATGCGTTTAGCCGCACAGACATGGAAAGAGCGGCTCAAAGCGGCTGAAGGGAGGAGAGCCGAGCTGTGAGCAGAGACGCTGTGGACTGAAGCTGTGAGCGCGGTTCTCTCATGAGCAAGGATGAGAAGGGATGCGGGGAGGTGGGCGGGGCAGAGGGGTGCAGCTCTGTGCCTGGGGGAGCTCAGCGGTGGCTGAGGGTGCCGTGGGTGCAGTGAGGGACAGGGAAGGGCCAGCCGGGAGGCCTGGGCGGGGCTGGAGGGTGTGTGGGCGGGGTAGGTGCAGAGGACAGGGCCAAAGTCCCGGAGCCAGGAGCGAGCCTACTGGTCGCCGGTTCCTAAAGGAAACCGAGGTCTCGAGAGAGAACAGAGCCACGGTGAGTCTCCAATTCGGGACAGTGTCTGGCTTCAAAGTCTTGGGGCATCTGGCCACGTCAAGGCCCCAGGAAGGTGGTGTCACCACTGAGCCTGGAGAAGAGGGTACCCCTCCATGCCAGCTCCTCCGTCTCCTCCAGGTTCCTGTCGTGCCAGCGCAGCCCTGCAGCGGCCATCCTGGAGCTCTTCGAGGAGCAGAATGGCAGCCTGCAGGAGCTGCAGCGCCTCCTAACCTCCATGGAGCGGCTGGACTGCGCTTCGGCCATTCAGAGCTACCTGGACAGGACGCCCGGCAGCAGCCCGGCCGTGGCCTACAGTCGTTCCCGGGAGAACCAGGGTCTGGAGCTGGATGAGAAGCTCTGAGCACCACCCGGGATGGACGGCTTGGGAAAAAGGCGGCAGCAGAACCTGGTGACCATGCTGAGACACCTCTGAGCCCCCTCCATCAGGACCTCCTTGTCCTGCTTGCAGGTTCTATCCTGGCCAGCAGGGGGCGCAGGAGCACAGGAGATGACCACAGCTTGGCCAGCTTCCGGGCAGCTATTTATAGACACTGGGCTGCCAGATGCTCCCCCCTCCCCGAGGGCAAAACTGGGCAACTGGTCCACAAGCATTTGCTGAGCACTTAGGAAAGCCTAACACTCCAAAGGGATGCTGGGGTATTTGAGGTGGGGCCCTCAGCTCGGAGTAGCCTCAGTGCTCTCTTGGCGAGCCAGGCCATAGCCAAGCCCTCAGTGAGGACTGAGACAGCGGCCTGAGCTTCCGTCTGCAGGAGGAGGGGGAAGGGAGAGGGCGGGAGTAAAGAGAAGGCCGGGGAGGATGCAGAGAGAGCCTCAGGTGGGGCTAGGGAGAGGCAAGCGTGAGGGAGGTATTGAGGAGCTCAGCCCAGGGCCGAGGAGGAGGACCAGGCTGGACTGTGGACAGGCAGTAAGCCTCCTGCCTGCTGTCTCCGCTCCTTTCCCTGTCTCCATCTTCTTATCCCCTTGCCCTGTCCTCCCCTCTCCGCCATTATCTCTATCATCGTGCATTAAAACTGCAGAAACCGCAGGACCAACCTTTCTATCCCTTTGTCCCCAACTGTGTGAGTTTCGAGTCTCTGGCTTCATTCTTCTGCGTCTCTTCCCTGTGACTTCTCCATCCCCTAATCGGCTTGTGACCCTGTTATCCGACACCTTCGCATCTTTTGTCTCCACCTAGTTACCGCTCCTGTCTTTGCCCGCGTTGCTCTCTCTATCTGAAATCCTCAGTGGTTTCCCTGGGGGCGAGTGTCTCCAAACTTACCAGATACATCAAAGGCTCATGTGAGGGCCCGCGCTACCGGAGCAAGGAGTGAAGAGGGCAAGTCCTCCCTGTGGATCAACACCCAGTTTGGAGCGAGGAAATATAGGAAGGGACAATAAATAACAGATGCTGCTCCATGTCCGGCAGTGTATACAAAGTATGGGTATTGCTCAGAGAAGTGGGTTCCACTCAGGTCTAGCGCTGCTTCTGCCTGCGAGCAGTTACCCTTCATTGTTTGAGAGCAGGAAGTATCTCTGGTAGCACTGAGTTTGCTTCTGTATTTGATAAAAATATAAATGCTTTTTATGATGAACAACATTACATAGTAAAATATGAAAATTGGCTCTCTTTGTTCCTGTGTTCTGCTTGGATTGGTAGATTTAGAGGTGGGCATGACCTGTTTTATGTGGTGGAATTATATCTGTGGGGATGGGTTGGAGGGGAGCATTTTGGAGGTGGTATTTCCGGTATGAAAATTGTCTAGCAGGGTAAATTGGACAGATTATTTTCCTGTTTCTTTGGAGAGGGCCTTCAAAGTCTGGCCCTTCTGTCCTCTACCTTTTCTGCTGGCCCCACTCCTCTCCCACCATCTTCCCACCCCACCAAAGCTGCTGGTCACCCCAGCTTTGTGCCACAACCCTTCTCCCCCATCCTTTGGCTCAGGACTGGACTGTGAAGAGCACCTAGCCCCCCGCAGGCATGTTCCCACAGATCTTCCCTGGTCTCAGACTGAAGCCATCTCTGTGTTCCTTCCTACCCCAGAACAAGTCATCTGAAGAGCTTTAGGTCTCCTGGGGGGTGAAGAGAAGCCAGGGGTTCCTGGGGCGGGATCAAATGCTTTCCAGCCCCCACCCCCAGCTTCTCAGCGTGGGAAAGGGAGGCTTGGAAATCCTGGGGTAGGGACAGGTTGCGCTGCTCCTGTAAGGGGAACCTTCCTTTCTCAAATCAAATGCAGCGGGCATCTGGATTAACATCTGGAGCTGAGAGAGGGTGTGCTAGAGTGGGCACCAGGAGACTTCGTGTTTAACCCTGGTTCTGAGGCTGGTTCAAAGAACTCTCCTCCTTCTGGGTGCTGGGCTCTCTACCCTTGAGTAAAGCGATCTCGTGAGAGGTTTGGCAAGGGGCTATCTGTGCCCACTGGTGACCCAGGGACAGTTACCTGAGGTTTTCCCTCTGTAGACTGACTTTGGGGTGAACAACTGGTCACTGCTATGGTCCCACCACTAGCCCTTCCCCAACAGGTTTTCCCTCTGGTCCTCACAACCAAACCACGATTCTCAGTGTGTGCCACAGAGGCCCAGGTCTAAGCTGCCACCTGTTGGGTTAGAGTCTGAGGTGAGAAGATGACAGGTAGGATCCTGGTCTATAGCCATCGAGGACAAATGTCCTTGGTGTCTCTCTGCCCGCTCAGGGACAAGGTTCACCCTGATGTCCAGATCTGCACTGTCCTACAGAGCCACAGGAAATGGGGCATATGTTCTTTACATTTTTTACTACTGACATTCAAAAACACCAAGAGAAACAGGTGACATGCACTGTAACAATGTATTTTTGTTTAACTCAGTGTACCCAGAATATTATCACTTCCACATACAATCATTAGAAAATTAATGCTGTGTTTAAATTATTTTTAATAGTAACTATCTGGCATCCATCATATCATTACAGCACATCTCAATCTATATAGGCTGTTATGGTTGGATTGGAGCCTCTCCAAGGCCAGGACTTGGTTCCCAGCATGCAACACCACGGGGAGGTGATGGGAGAAGCCAGATGCCCAAAATGGAGATGTTAGGACCCTGGTCCTGGGACCTTCTCTCTTTCTGCCTCCAGGAACCGTGAGGTAAGCAGATCTCTTCCCATCCAGAGGTTTGGTGCCTCAATAGCCCCAAAGCAATAGGGCTAAGCAACTATAGGCCAAAACCTCTAAGACCAAGAACCAAAATAAACCTTTCTTCTTTATATGTTGTTTATACCAAGTATTTTGTCACAGTCATAGGACACTAACATGTATACTGACTTTTCACTGGAAATAACTGATCGGTATTTAACTTTCATAAAATTTTCAGCTGAAAAAAGTACATTTACATAGACAAGTTAAAGAAGCTAAAAGCTTGAAAACATATTTTTTGAGATAGGTTCTTGCTATGCTGTCCAGCCTGGCCTTGAACTTGCAGTGATCCTCCTGGCTTAGCTTCGTAGCTGCTGTTATCACTAGCATGCATTGCTACTCCTGGACAAACCAAGAGTTTTAAAAAATGGAATTAGGAATCAGCTAAGATTTAAAGTTAAATTTTGTTTGCTCAGATACATTTAGTTGATTGAAACAGAAAAAATAAGAACCCAATTTCTCAGTTGTCCTAGCCACATTTCAAGAAGTCGGTAGCTATGTGTAGTTAGTGAGTTCTGTTAAGGGGTGCAAAGTTCTGGGTTATGGATCCAGCACAGTATAACTTTATAGTGTAGTTGATCATCTCTCCCTCTACTCACCTATTCACCCATCCATCCACCTGCTTATCCACCTGTCCATTCGTCCAGCTGTCCATCTACCCATCTATTCACTCCCCCATCCATCCATCTCTCCAACATTTGCTACTAAATTCTAAGCCCTGCAAAAATTGTTGGTGATTAAAATTCAGTGCAGAAGAGCATTATTGTTCTGGAGCAGCTCCTGGGATGTCGGGAGGGAGCGAGAAAGGCACTTTCCTTTCATGCTTCTTCATGCATGGCTCAGGAAAGTCCTGGGGATGAGGTCCAGGCCTTCACTCGATACAGGTGTGTCTCACACTGCAGCCTGCTGTGGAGGCTGATAGGAGTTGTTAAAAGACACTGAAGAGTAAGCGCCCATTTGAAGGACTAAGGAACAGATTGGAGGTAGTTTCCAGGAGCAATGCTTCCAACTGTGTCGTAGCAGTGGCCACAGGGAACTTGCACCACCACGGCTTCCGCTACTGAACACTACATGTCACGATCTGCATTCACTGCAGCCACACTTGCCGCTTCACCAGGGCAGGTGTTAGGAAGTGCTGCCTTTGGATGAAGAGGCCTCTGCTGCGGCCTGCGCTGGCCAGAGTGGAAGCTGCGGGCACCACTTGATCGTCCATGCCACTCTGCACCAGATCGCAAGAGGGTCACGAGGTTGTCAGAGCCAAGATCACAGGCCTGAGTGATCTTGGCTGGACCGACATCTGAAAACTGGAATTCTGACTTCAGTATTTGTGAGGTGGGACTCATTATGTGCAAGTTCCACTGCACATGGGAAAGCTACCCTAAAGCTGGTGGGAAACAACAAATGTGACAGATAATCTGTTGCTGTCAGGATGTGGCTCATGCTGTGGCCAAGGCTGCAGAATCTTCAGAAGAGCCCAAACATCCTGAGGGTTCAGCTCAGTGCTTCAACCCTCAGCAGGTGCCCGGGTGATGCCTGGCTTTCAAAAGCTTTAAATGAAGTGTGAGCACACACATCCCCTAGGGGGCGCTCAAGCCCCTGCCCCTTCTGTGGCTCTGTCATTCAGGACTAGACCTTGACACCTCTCAAGGGCTGGGAGGAGCTAAGGTCTCCTCCACATTCACTGGCTGAGATCCTCATTCGCAAGGTGGCGGTATTGGGCAGTGACAGCTCTGGGGAGATAACTGGGTCAGGAGGCAAAGCCCTCATGGGGGACTAATTCCTTCATGAAAGAGGTCCCAGAGAGCTTCCTCACCCTTTCCACCAAGTGAGGTCACAGTCTACGAGCCACGGAATAACCGTCAGCGGACACCCTTCATGTTGACCTTTTGTTCTTGGATTTCCTGTCTTCGTGTACAGTGAGGAGCATGTATCAATGATCTGTAAGCTACACCGTCTATGTATTTTTGTCATAGAAGCTGAAACAGATCAAGACAGTGCGGACTCAGCCCTGGCCCCCAGCGCTCCATGCACCTTCTCTACTGCTGTGGCTGAAAACACAAACTATGTTGCCCAGCTTTTCAGCCGAGGGAAGTGTAGATGTATTTATGTTCTGCTAACCAGCTGGACTCGGGCAGGACTTTGATTCAGAAATGAATAATGTAGAGGGTTGAGTAGGGCACGAGGCTGGTGCTTATCTGGAGGAGCTGGCGGTGCGATCTGGAGTGTGTTCCTTCTTCGCTTCCGGTGATTTGTGAACTATCGAGTCTCCACAATATATCGTTGCTGCTTAGACTAGTCAGAGGGGGACTATATAGTGTGCGATAAAGTCCTCTGTCCACAGCGCCAACGATTCTGTCTCTGGCCGTGCTGTCCTCTCCTTGCAGCCTACCTCACCCTCCCACTTCGCGGAATCAGCCTAAGACACCACTGGAGGCAGTGAGAGACACGTTGGTGCAAAAGTGTCCCCGACAGAATTAAAGATATATTCATCACACGGTGATCTTCTCCCTCTGAGTTATAAAACAAAACAAAAAGATAGTGGTTGGTGAGACACAAAAGCCTGGGATATTTTTTACGAGACCTGTCATCCTACTGAAAGCCTCACACAATTATGTTTATTCATCTACTCAGCACATATTTGACCGCTTCCTTTCTGTGCTCAGAAACTCGGCGCGGTTCGTTTATTTTTTGATCTTTAAGTCATCTTTCTCACATCGGATTGAATCCAGCCTGCATTCGTCCCTTGTTGGTAGAGATGTTGTAGCTTCTATGGTTACCTCATAATGTCAGACAGGTGCCAGCCTGAGGACGGGGAATATGCTTAATATTTGTCTGCGAGCTTCAGGTGGGAATTGTTTCAGATTCCAAATAATCTAGGACAGCTGTGATCAGAAAATGCAGAATCTTGTCTGGGGTAAGGCTGTGAGGGGAAATGAGGTTATAGAAAAGTTTCTTGGAGGGGCCAGGGAGTTAGCTCAGTGGTTCCGGCGCCTGTCTTGCAAGCACAAGGACCCAGGTTCGATCCCCGGTAACCACATACCATACTCAGCGTGGAGACTCAGGCCCAGCAGCAACCAGTACCACATACCACAGTGCCGGGCGTGGTGGCTCATGCCTGTCATCCCAGCGCTCGCTCGGGAGGCAGAGGCAGGAGGATTACTGTGATGTGAGTTGGAGGCTGAGCTCAGGGCCAGCCTGAACTACAAAGCGAGACCCTGTGTCAAAAAAAACCTCAAAACAAATTTTTTTGTCTTGGAGAATAGAGATGGTGGTGGAGAGGGGCTCCCATGTCACCATCTTGTCCCGGAAAAATCCCTATTTCCTAGAGAGCAGTGAAGGGGACATGGTGGCATCTGTCATGTCAGAAGTCTGTCAGGAGAACCCTCACGTCTGTCTTGTGCCTGTTGTGTGCCTCCCCCCCCGGGGGGGGCCTCCCCGAACTTGGGCTCCAGCTGCAACGACCATCTGTGGCCTGGAGGCAGAGTGGTCACTTCTCGTCCTGGGGGCGGTGAGCTCCGGAAAACTCGCTCTTGCCTGCCTCGCTGGCCCCTCTGCCTCTGACCCCCTGTCCCACTGGCCACGCCGGCCAGATAAGACTCGGGTACCTTTCTCCCTGGGAGAAGATCAGGTGACTCCTTTCGTGCAGCCTGTCTCTTCCCTTTAATGAACTCCTTTTAATTTATTTGATTTCATCAAAGCAGGATGTGGCTTAAGTCCCTTGAGGCTCAGCCGAGGAGCCTGGGAAAGCAATGAATAAGGACGTTGGTGCTCACGGACTTAACGATTGGCTCTGTCTCTTTCCCCGCAGATCCCAGAGGGCTGCGCAGCATGTCTGGGCCTTTCTCTCTTCCTCTGGATGATGGGCACACAGTGCCACCTCCCTGGACAGGCTGTTGTGGGGACCAAATTCTCTCAGACACACTGCATCTGACCTGGTGTAGCTATGGCCTGGCTCAACAGAGCTGAGGATGAGAACATTCTTCTTTTACTAGCCTTCAGCAGCCCCTGGGTTGCTCAGTTGTTGATTATGGCTGCACAATGCCCTCTCTCCGCTCCAGCAGCATCTCAAGGCCCTTTCAGAAACCATCTTTCTCCATAGGGAGAAATCTCAGCAGGAAATTACGCAGATTCTCTCTCCCCTGCCCTTGGTGGAGCCAGGGTCTGAGACACGGGCCACGTCACAGTCACTCCCGACTTGGAATCCTGAGAGAGTAGATTGAGAACATATTAGGGACTGGATCCTCTTGGTTCTCGTGTAGAAACTCTAACCCCCCATGAGTCAGCGTTAAGAGGCGAGGCCTTTGGGAGGTAGTTAGGTCTTCACCTACTGGATTTGTGCTTCCTAAGAAGAGCAGAGGAAGCTCGCTTCTGTCAGGGGTGATGGTGCCTGTCTGTGATCCCAGCCTCTGGGACACATCGACAGTTCAAAGCCAGCCTGGGATACACAGAGGGGTCAAGGCCAGCCTGGACTACAGAGTGAGACGTGCCTCAGACAAAACACGAAGCAAAGCAAGACAAAGGCTTGCCTCCTCCTCCGGGGTCCCTGGGGTCCGCTCAGGGTGAAGACGGGACACACCAGGAAGGGACCTCACCAGATGTGGGTTCTGCCACCTCTTCTCCCCTCTTGGGCTTCCTGGCTGTCAGGACTCTGAGAAATAAATGCTTATTACTTTAGCCACCTCATCAAGGGGCTCTCGGAGGAACTCGAATGCGGTGAGGGAGGTGGACGGCAGAGACGGTGGCTCCTCGGGGCTATGAAGATGTGAGTGTTCCCACCTGGCCTCTCCTAGCTTCTCTTGCTTGGAAGAGAGAACTCTGAAGAACCTTCCTGCACACCTCGGCTGTGAAGTCCGAGGGGCTCCCGTCTACATATTGGTGTGTGTTGTGGTGTAGCGAGTCACCCTTGCACTTGGCTCAGCCCAGCTGCAGTGTTGGTCATCTCCCTCTACCTGTGGGGCTGGATTCAGAGTGATCTTCAAGGCAGCGACTTTGGGAGGCTGCCGCCTTCCCGGCCGCCTTCACCTGGCTGGCCAGGTGGTGCTGCTTGCTGGCTGGGCTGTGTCTTCCTCTGTCGGGGCTCCCTTAGAGCACCAGTGTGAGGGCGCTGTGGCGCGGCCATGCGTCTCTGTTCAGGGGACTGTAGTGAGAACAGGTGTGCATCAGGCTTGGATCTGATCTCTGCCTGGCAAGCCAGCAGCATCCTAGCATCCTTCTGCTCTCGTCATTTGCAAGTCGACAGGGTCTCGCTTTGTAGTTCAGGCTGGCCCTGAGCTCAGCCTCAAACTCACTGCAGTCCTCCTGCCTCTGCCTCCTGAGTGCTGGGATTACAGGCATGAGCCACCAGGCTTGGCACTGTGCTATGTGGTACTTATTGCTGGTAGGCGTGAGTCACCAAGTCCTGCTTTGTTATATGTAGTTACCGGGGATTGAACCCTGGCCTTTGTGCTTGCAAGGCTGGTGCCAGAATCACTGAGCTAAATCACCAGCCCTGAGGAGGATCATTTTATCCATCTCTTTTTTCAATCCAGTTTTTGGAAATAAGTGCTATGTCATGGAATGGCTAGGTCGAGCTAATTAAAATAAGCATTACACCATGTGCTTATTTCTTATGATGAGAACACTTAAGTTCCGCTCTCCCAGAGCTTTCCAAGAATACAGCAAGCAATGCTAGTTTTAACTCCAGAAGGGAAAGGCTTGTTTTAGTCTCGGTCCTTCCCAACTGTTCTATTCTCCGGCGGCCTACAGTGGAGCAGTTTCTTACATCTTCTTTGTGAGGTCTGGTAAGCTCATCATGCATTTTGAAAATCACTTCTCAGTGGTCCCCCAGGGCCCTACAAGGTGAGCAAGGTGGGATGTGGTGGCCCATTTCCAAAATGAGACTGAGGTCTGTGGCAAGCATGAGCTAGCCAGGTATGGAGGTCAGGTACAGCATCAGCAATCAGCTGAGTCTTCCTTTGACTTATGCTCTGACTTTGCAGGGCGATTAATACTGTCTGCATCATTTTCTGCATCTGTACATCGAGCCAACCACTGTGCCATCCTATAGGCACCTTCAGGGTGCCCAGGTTCAGAGAGATGCTGTGTGTGAAGCACTCAACACAGCACCTGCAGATTAGTAAGCACTCAGCAGAGGAGGCTGCTGTGACGGGGACAGGTGGGTGTTTGGTCTGCGTGACTGCATGTCAGTTTGTACTGAGAGCTGAGCACGCGCGTTGGAACTGGGGAAGAAGGGAAGCCAACTGCCCTTCTGTGACACGCTTCCCAGGGCTCCTCCTTCTCTGGTGTTCTTTCTCCACCCTCTTACTCTTCAGGTGTCTTTCATATCGCTCCAGCATTTGAAGAATGCAGGGTTGGTGACGTTTACAAAGTTTCAGCAAACTGTTCAATAAATACTTGAAAAGATGTTCAGAATTATGTTATCCATGTGAATGATGGGCTGGCTCCCAAGCAGATGGAAGCAGTGTGTGTGTGTGCGTGCATGTGTTCCTGCACGTGTGCATGCACTCCTGTGACATACACATATTCACCTACTCCTGCCTTGCTCCTGACAGCCTGTTCCTCCTCAGCCCAGATCATGGACAAGACCATCTGTTACCTCCCCAGAGGGCAGTGTTAGTGGTGTATATTGGGTATCTCGCAACCCAATCAACACCCATCACATGCCAGCTCCTTACAGCATATCACGCTGTGCCACATCTAGGATACCCTGAGGTTCCTCCCCCACAGAGCCGAGGGTCAAGAGGCTCAGTGATTTCCCCAAGTGGAGCCTCCAGCCTCAAATCCCATCCTTTCTGCTGTTAAGCCTGTACTAAGGTTCCAGGTACAAGTGCCTCCAAACCCCCACTGCTGCTAGAGCGCTGCATCTTCATTAGCTTCCTGTTAAAACACATGCCCCCCACCCCCGTTTATCTGAAAGGGGTCCAGCCCTCGCTCCTTGGCCGAAGCATCCTCGGGCAGTGTGGCAGAGGAGCTGTTGCACCAGCTCCCGTGGCCCCTCGTGCTTGAGTCCTGCAAGTCGCATCAGTGCACATCTGGCAGTCTCCCCGGCCTGCAGCAGTAGCAGAACTCATGTGATGGAGTCCTCATCACAGCGCCGAGTGCCAGCCCCAGCGCCTTCGGGCCTCACCCCTCCTCCCTCCCTCTGGCTATGCGTAGGGAGGGCACTGACCCAATTCCCACCCTCTGGTGAGGACCAAGCCTGGGTGGTAGTGGAGAAACAATATAGAAAGACACGGAACCCCTGACTCCACCTACAGCAGCCACCAGGTGCGCAGCAGGACGCTCAAGTTTCATGAGAGCAATGGGCATATCCGACCTCCGAGATGACAGGGCTACTCTCGAAATCTGTTCCAGCAGCCTCCCTGTCTGCCTGGATTAGGCACTCCGGCGCCTGGTAAATGCTCAGTAAATGTTAGCTTTTCCTACGACTATTTGTGTTTCAAAAGCTTGTGTTCATCCCTGAACCTCTGCTGGAGACCTGGGGAGTAGCTATGATCACAAGGCTTTGCTGGACGCACACTGTCCTGCTTCAGTCCGGAGAGCTGTGAACAAGTCCCCTGAGTCTTTAAAACGTCCCTCCAAATGCCACTCAGGCGACTTGGTCCCAGCTGCTGCGATGTCTCAGATCACGTTTAGGTGCGAAAGCCTCAGAGCCGGTGACCAGCGTGTGTGGTTTCAGCACCCCGTGCAGACGTTTGACATATGCAGCTGGCATTTGACTCTGCTGCCGAGCCTGGGCACTTCGGCTGAGGGATGGAGGTTCTGTTTCTCGGCAGTTTCGCACCGTGTACATCAGGACCTGTCGCTGCTGTGCAGAGCGCTGGGAGTGGGTCTGAGATCAGAAGAGCCGTGAGTGGCATGTTGTTTTGCTGACATTCTCCAGTCCACAAAGTAACTCTGCTCAACAGCCAGTCTTCAAACGAGGCTGATGTCACCCAGGCTTTCTCATTACGGGGTGATAAACAGGAAGTGCTCACAGCCTCCGGTGCTCTAGGGCTGTCTGAATGGTCAGACAGGAAAAGCTTTCATCTGAACTCGGCAACATTTCCAACCCGAAGCGCTCTGATGCCGTCCTTGAGTGTCTTCAGACTTGGCATCGCCTCGGCCTCCTGATGGCTGAATGCATACTTTGGCACACACTCCCATGCAAGCTTGTTTCATCGGCATTAAATACTTGCCCTGGCAAATATTTCTCATCCACAGTTATCCTAGCCAGTGTTCCCTTAAAAGCCTTGGCATCTTCAGTGCCGGCGCTTGCTGCCTCAATGTTGACCCTCACATTAGGACGATTGTGATCCTTTCCTGGGAACCAGCCCTGATGCGCTGGAAACACTCATGTGCATGTAGGACCCCTGGTGAGCTCTTTGCAGTGTGGGAGAGATCCTTGCCTAGCCTGGACCGCCGGCAGGTTGAGTGGCATGTGCTTCTTGACCTCATGTGACTACATGAGGAGTAACGTTTCCATGTCAAGTCAAGCTCGCTCCTTTCCTTTGGAAAACTGAATTTAACCAATCCCAATAATTACACTACATCACAATTCTCTTCTTTTTCCCCAACAAGGTTGAAATTTCCAGTTGTGAAAGTCTCGATTCTCCTTCAGTAGCCTCTTGTCACGTTTTATGGCTTAGATATGGAATGCCTCCCCCAGGGTCGTGTGTATTTATGAGTGGGGCTTTTGGAAGGTGGCTGGAATCTCTCATGCTCTGTACTCATCAGCGGATTAATTAATCCCCAGGAGAGTTTGTGGCTGAATGTGCTGGTTGATGCAGGGGTCTGCTTGGAGGTGGGTCCCTGCAAGTGTGACTTGAAAAGGACATTCGGGTCCCAGCTCCTCCTCCTCCCTGTCTGCTTCCAGGCTGCCGTGAATGGAGCAGATTTCCTCCGCTTTCCCCTTCTGCCGCCTCCTTCTTCATGCTGTTTCTGTCTTGGAGAAAGGCAGCGACCAACTGAATCTCTTGAAACCACGAGCCAAATCCATGTCAAGCCCACAAGCCCTGCTCGAGGCTGTGGGTGCTGGATACTTTGCTCTAGCAGAGGGAATGTGATGAAGACCCTACCTTTGTGCTGGGCAACTGTCTTATGTCATTTTGAGAATCGTTGCCTTTGTCTTCTCCACAGAAGCAAAGACTCTGTTTTGTAGAAAGGATAGAATGTGAAAACACAAAGCTAGCGACACATTCTGCTGTGGTGGTCTTGGTTTGTCTTGGCCGAGAGGGAGCTGGGCCCTGGTGACTGCCCAGGACTGTGAGAGGGTCATGCTGCCAACTGCTAACCGGGGAGTGAAGCGTGGTTTCTACCAAACATGTGTCACTTCCACATCGTCTGAAAGTCAGGAAACGCTAAGCTGAGCTGTTGTACCTTGGGGGGCGGCATCTGGATTAATGTCCCACTCTCCACTCGCTCAGCACTGTGAAGAATTCCCATAACTCTACTCTGGCCCTGCAATTCCAACAGGTTGTTTCCATGAATGCTTCTTCCAGCTTTTTACTTTGAACAAATGATAGATGCACAAGAAATTGGAAAATGAGTCCGGAGAGCTCCTTTAGACTCAGAACTCCGCTCTCCCCAAAGATAGCATCTGATGATAGTACCTTATCAAAACTAGACAATGAACACCAGCATGACACGATTAGCCAGGCTGTGGACTACCCGGATCTCCCCAGCTTTGTCGAGTGCAGTTTGGCAGCTGGCCTTCTGTACCTGTGAGTTTCACATCTGATAATTTAACCAATCAAGGATGGATGTATTAGAATAAAAATTCCATCTGTTCCAAACTGGTACAGACTCTTTTCTTGCTGGGAGCCCCTAAACAATTAAAAATAACAGAAATTTGGACAATATTATATATGATAAGTAGATATGCATAGGTTAGCACGCACAAGTATTCTGACATTTTTTGGGCAGGAGAACCTTTGTGGATTTGTGTATCTGTGACAGTCTTGACACTAAGGGTTTGTACATGTTGAAGGGGAACTGTATCCATTTTTATGAAACAGGATCTCCTTCTGTAACTCAGGTTGGTCTTGAACTCACTAGCTCAGGCCGGGCTCAAACTCACTGCAATCCTGCCTCAGCCTCTGGAGTGCTGGGATGACATATACCACCACATGTTGTACCCATTTTCTTGGCGTGTCTTTGTGCATGATTCTTTGACATTTTATCACATGTGTAGATTCATGTCTACCACCTGCCTTTCTAGAGCTATTTTGTATTATAATAGTAGAAAGCATGTTAAAAATCCCAAGCGTATAGGCATGGTTGTAGCTTCATAAGGAGGAAAAGGGAGACAGGAGAGCCTTCCCATGACTTACCCAGCATATGGAGCTGGGGGTGGGGTGGGGTGCTACACCTTGCCCCTCTTTAAGATGGTTGGAACTACCCCAAGTCACTGTCACCAGCTTCAACAGCCTCAGGGAAATGCATCTCATTGTGTGCCCTCCTCACAGAAGCCCCCCACTCTCCTGTCTCATTCCAGGACCTCCATAAAGCTCACATCCTGGTTCACGTCTTGCCATGCTGCCCTTTCCCTTCCCCAACACCCAGCTCTGCACTTTCTTAAGGGGAACTTGGTTGGAGAGTAGCTGCTGTGCTCACACTGGCATCTATGTCTCTCGCCTCCTTCCTCTCTTCTCATCTTTTTTCTTCCTCTTCCTCCTTTTCTCCTTCACTTTCTCTTCCTGTTCTTCTTCTCCTACCTTTCCCTCCTTTCTTCCTTTTCCTTTTCCTCTTCCTCCTCCTCCTTCTCTGACTCACTCTCCATGACTTCTGTCTCCTCCCTCATTAGACTGTGAGCCCAGTGCAGGCAGAGTCTTCATTTGAACCGCGAAGGCAGTTTTTGAGCATAAACACATCTTTACCCATAAGACTCCCCCAGCTCCCCCCACACCCTCTGCTCTGATGTCTGGAGGGGGAGCTCTCTTGGCCTTGGTTCTGTAGGTGCAAAGCGGGGCCATGTGTGACAAAATAGCCATTCAGAGCTGGCTCTGCTTCCTCCCAGTCACATGCTCCTGAGGCAGCGTCCCACTGCAGGTGGTCAGGAGTCCATTTTGCTCATGGTACAGGTGAGCAGGTGATGGAGCTGCACACCTGGCACTGTGGGTAGCGAGCCCAGCGGATTCCTGGGCACATGGGTGCCAGGGCCCTGCCCTTCTGTTGCTCATGCTGGACATATTTTCTTTTCTCTTGTCCTGTGCACTGTTGGCCCTGAGCCTCACCTCCAGGGCCTCCAGGGACACCAGAGGGAGGGTATTCAGTTTCACCTCACACTTCCTGCAAGCTCTTCCCCCGGAGCTTCCGGGGTGTGTTTTGGAAGCACCATGTTAGCAAAGACTCACAGACACTCTGCATGTATGTATTAGTTTCATCCTTGTGTGTGGAAGAGGAAACCAGAGCTCTGTGCCCTAACAAACAGTCCTTAGGTGCTTTTGCACCTGTATAAGCACATTTGTATAAAAGCCTTCCTAAGCCAAATGTCTGGGTCAAAGGGGAAGTGCATTTGGAGCTGTGAAAGTTGTGAGCACTTTGCTCTCGGTGGGTTTGTACCAGTTCACAGGCTCCTTTGGGTTATGCCCAACCGGAATAGGTGCCAAGGTCGAGGTGCGCAGGAGGCACCCGGGGGATGCAGCCCTCTCATCCAGAGGAGCAGAGCAATTTCTGGATTTCTCATGCTCCAGCTTCCCCTCTCCCAAGAAACTCCCCGGATGCTTCAAGAAAGGAAGGATGATGTTCTCCCCAGACAAGAGATGGGTGTCTGTCTGGGTCTTGGCAGACAGATTCCAACGGACTTCACAGCAGGCAGAGCTGGTAGGAGGCCAGCCACAGGCTTCCGTTAAGTGTTAATGGGGAGACTGAAGAGCTACCCTGCATTTCCTCAGTGCCGGCAGCTGCTGAGCCCCTGGCACAAGTCACCGCGCTGAAGCCTCAAGGCGACCCCGCTGCATGTGGGCTGCTGTCCTCCCTGTTCAAAGGTACAGAAACAGACACACAGGGTTGAGTAAGTTCCCCAAGGCTACGAAATAACCAAACGGCCCTGTGGGGGCATCAGCCCCAACAGTCTGCTTCCACATTTTCAGTCTCAGCCCCACCCAGCTTTCTGATACCTTCCCTTCTCCACGCTGGCTTTCCACTGTTCAGGAGGGCATCTCCCCACGCGGCCCCGGCCCGGTGGCCTTTTCTGCGGCTGAGCTCAGCTTGTTTCTTTTTCTTTTCCTTTTCCTTCTGTGGCACAACTGATTGCTTTCATTCCCATTCTTTAGCTTTTAAGTCTCAGCTTCCTAGCAGCATAGTGACTGTGCACACGGATAAAACCCAACAACCATGTAGTTTCCCACTGAAGCTCACTGAGGCACAATTCTTTCTCTGGCCCTCTTCTCTGTTTCCTCTGGGATCTGGTCAGGTCTGTCACTAGCTCACAGCCCTTTCTCGGGCTCCCACCTGCCCCTTCAGCCTCCTCCAGGTCTCAGGCTGCGTTGGTACCTGCCCCTTCACTGAGCAGGGGTGCCACGCAGTTTCTGGTGAAAGCTTGTCCTGCACTGTGACCCCCTGCCATGCTGTTTCTCCTTCAGAGCTGGCTGACCATGAACTGGAATGTGAGCCAAAATCAATGACTCTTCTGTTAAATCGCAGATTTTGTTTCAATGACAAGGAAGGTGACCAAAGACAAAGGAAGTAACCAGAGGATGGCATCTTTTCCCCAGCTCTGCCCTCTGTTTCTCTGCTTCCTGGCTGCCGTGAGATGTACAGATTTCCTCCCCACCTCCCTCCACTGTGCTGTTTTTCTCTCTTGGAGCTGCCAACCATGGACTGAACTCCTGAAAACCATGAGCCCAAATACCCGCCCCCCCACCCAGTTGTGAGTGTTGGGTATTTTGTTAGAAAACACTCTGGATTCTTCTTCTCCGATCTCCAGTTTCTTTCTCTCACAATGAGAACTTTATTTTTGCCAGTGTCAGTGCATGTACAATTTTTCCTTATTCCACAATGTACATAAATTTTCAGAATTATCATACTGGTGAAACCAGAGACAACAAACCTACTAAATCAGTTGGGAGATTTCTTCTAGGAAGAGCAGATAATCAGGGAAATCCCCTTGAATTTGCTTGAACTATGACTCTTTCCATACGATTTGAGACAGAGTTAGGTTCATTTATTTTTGTTGAATTTCAACTTTACATCTTGCTCTTTTCATCCTGGCTGATTTAATTTTATTTTTGAATACTGTCTGTAAAAACATTTAAATAATTGAAGATCAAGAATATATAAAAGGTACATGAGGGGAAGCTTCACTTCCACCCTTAACCCTCCTACTACATTTCCACCCACAGCCCTGTAGCTAGCTATTTTCATTAGATTCTGATTTGTTCCTCCTGGCATTGTCATTCTTTGAAAATAGCATTGATTCGGCTAAGAGAAAAAGGGAAATTTAGCTAAAGAAATTAGGTGAATCTCTTTTATGGTTAGATTTTAAAAGAAAACTACAAAAATCAAAGAAAAAAAAATAGGAGGAGGAAGTAGGGGTGTCCCCAGAGGCTGATGCCAGAGAACCAGCAAACTTCCCAGGCTGAGAGTCTGAGGGTTTGGCTGACCTCCAAGACCTCTGTCTGTGGGCTGGCCCTGCCACAGGTGGTGTTTCCAAGGCGGGGGCATCAGGGTCTCCACTCAAGGTGATGGAGGCGCAAGAGCAGAAGCCAGGCTCTCAGGAATAAAAGCAAAGGGGATTAGAAGGATGGCAGTGGAAAGACTGAGAAGTCTTCAGTCTGGCTGTTATGGGGGGCAATAACGGGAAAGAGGGGTGACAGCTCTGGGTAAGCATGCCTCAAAATGATTGGCTCAGGATGCAGCAGCAATCATGGATTAAGCTGGAGCAGGTGGCACCTGGTGCCCCCCAAATGATACAGTGTGAGGGCTGAATCCAGTGGGATGGCCCCGTGTGAAGGCTCTGAGTGCGGGTGCATGTGGCCTCCCAGGAGCTAAGGGCTGTGAAACTCCACGCAGAGTCCGTTTATCTCTGCTCAGCATGCAAGATTAAGGGCAGGAACTGCTTGGAAAATGATTTAATGTTCACTGAAGACAAAGCCAGGGCCCTGGTGCCTAATCACTGTTTTACCTCCCTCTTCTCCAGCGAGGAAGCTGCTCTCCAATTGGAAAGGGTAGAATAAACCAAGCAGAGAGGGGCTTGAAGTCAAGGGCAGGTGAGGAGGCCATAAAGCCGGCGGCAGCAGCTCTAATGAACCTGGGGCTCTGAGCCTGATGAATTATATCCTGCAGCCTTGGAGGGTCTTGACATGGGATTTCAGAGCCACTGTCATTCATCTTTGGTAAATTACGGAGGAAGGGATTTGTGCTCAGAGACAAGAGATGGGCATGTGAGCTCTTGAGTGTCGGGTGGGCAGGGCGCGGTTTTCTGTAGCTTGGTGAAGACATGGGAGCTGGGCTCCCCGGCCCCACAGTGAACAAACATGTTGGGCCACAGAACTGTCTTCCATGGTGACCTTGAAGTCTTGGAGAGTCAGGATGAAATAAAACCTCAAGGATTATGTTTTGGTTCTGCACTGAGTTACAAAAAATAAACATGAAGATGAAGTCCTAAATCTGTGTCTAGCCCATGCGGTGGCCGTTATGAGACATGGCCTCAGCTCTCCTGGCCAAAGCATGGAGCGAACCTGAATCTAATTTGAGAGAAGCATAGTGAGTGTCGAAGGATAAATCATGAAAGATAAACCACCTCTTCAGGGGAAGCATTGCTAGAGAAATCCGAAAGAAAGTTCTTTCCTGAGTCTCTGTGAACCTCAGGAGGCGGAGGCTGAGGTGCTCACAGGGCCAGCTACTGAGGCAAGCTCAGAGAGAGCCGCTTTGCAAAGAGCCAGAAAACTGGCAGCTCCGGCCTGGGGAATCTCTAAGTCAGTGTTTCCAAAGCTTTCTTCCTTATCCTCCCTCCCCACCTAAATGAAATACTACTTTAAATAATAGTATAAATGTGTGAAGTTTATGATGCTTTGGAGGACAATAAAACTGAAGTATCTAAGTTTTGTCTAACTTTTGCCCCTCCTACCACTGATTTTCACCCTTGGGGTTTTTTGGTCCACAGCCTCATCTCTCATGGGACCGAGGGGCCATGTCCTCAGCTTGGCCTCGCTGCTAGCAGGTGCCGAAGGTCCCACTCCCTGGAGTAGTCCTCTCCCGGTGTAGTCACTCTTCTGACCCATAGGGCCTGATGGGCTTATTTTCTTCTGCCTCTTATTTTCCTGTTCTCTGTGGCATTTCTCTTCCTTATGCTTCAGGATAGTCTCAGGCGGGTGGTTGGCTTTCTGGTCCTCTTCCATGAGAATAACTAGACTCTGTCCTGCTGCCCTAACTCGCCTTCAGGCCTTGGAAGTCTGGCTAGGCTAAATCAAAATCTGAATCTCCCAGCCAGCTCCTTCCTGGCTTCCACCCCACCCTGTGCCCTCGTGCAGCTGGGAGCTCAGGGAGGCCCAGGCCGCATCTTCCTACCCTCCCCACACTTGCTTCCGGTTTCTGGGCTCCGCTTGTGGTGCAGTGAGTCTTCTCAGGCCCCCAGAGGAGGGCGGCATCAGCACCTGCCATGTTCTGGCTGAATCCTGTGTGCCACCACAGGCCATGCCTGCCAACTCCTTTCTAGTTCTCTGTCCCAGAATCTGAAGGACAAGGTTGGCTTTAAGCTCCTGTCCAGGGCAGACACTCATGTCAATCTGCTGGTTTCTGTGGCTCAGGCAGCACTGGGGTGGACCCTGGACTCCCTCAGCCCTTGCAGCCTACCTGTCCCCAGCTATTCTCCTGGACCTGGGCTTGGCTCCAGAACAGCAAGGATCACATTCCTACTCTGGCTTCCTGGGAAGAGAGAGAGAGAGAGGGAGAGAGAGAGAGAGCTCCTTCCTGGGTAACAACCCCCTGCTCGTAGGAAGGCACCAATTCCCATGATCCTCTGCTGTCTAGGTAGAGTACACTGGATTACTCATCTTCGAATAAAGCAGGTGCAAGTGTGCTCTGACCACTTCCCATTTGAAATGGGGGTGCTTCTGCCCACTGGCCTCCACTCTGGGTCCTCAGCAGATGTTCTAAGATTGTAGACAAGTCCTATTTGCTACCCCGTCATGGTCAAGCTTCCTCTTTGGCTGGGCCCCCTTCCTGGAACTTACTTGTCTGACTCATCTAACTTGGATGCTTTGAGAACCGCTCCGGGGGTTCCAGAATCCAGATAAAGCCCACTCCCCTGTTCCCCAGCTCCTCCTCTGCTGCTGGCTACCGGAGTTGACTTCCTGCCATGACCTCATCTCTCTGTCACGTCCCAGGAGGAAAATGGCAGGAGAATCTCCGGCTGTCTCCTCTACAGGGCCCCAGCAAAGCTTCCTGGCATCTGCTGCTGGCTGGGATGGTAGTGGGGAGAAGAGGAAGGAGGTGAACCAAGTATCACAGGAAGGACAATGAAGAGAAAGGCGCTGGGCGAACAGGTGGGAGGTGAGAGACTCAGGCCTGATCTGGGAAAGACAGAAAGACCGTGGGAAGCTTTGGGAGCAGAGCAGCCCCAAGAAAAGGCTGCTGCCTCGAGGTGGGAACCATAACAATGTTTTCAATAATGATGTTATTTCCTGTGGTTTAGGGAGTCAGGGTTTGCTTTTTTGTTTTCTAATCAATGCTCTATAAATTCTAATGGTAGGAAGGAGGTCTAGAGTGTTGTTGCTTTTGTTCTATTTTGTTAAATGAGCACTGATGAGCCAGCTCCCATGTGGCCTTTAGCCTGCAGGCCACCTCCTAGCTCTCACTCGGCCCCTGTGTACCATGACTGAGTCTACGAGCCCTGTGGAGAGGAGGTCTGGGTGAAGGTGTCTCGGGTTGCTTGGGACTCGGGACTTGGGACTCAGTTGGTCCTTGCTGTGATGACAGATGACCTCCAAGCTTCTGGCTTCCATGGTGCCCTTCCTCCCTGTGCAACTCATGCTTGAGGCCCCACTGAGCGCTGCTCCATTCGCTCTGCTCCGAGGCTGTTAGGCTTTTCCAGAACATTCTGGTCATCTGGATCGCAGGAGAGACATCAGCTGGAGAACCACATGCTAAGTGACACAGGAAACATTTCATGGATCAGAGCGTGTCCTATGGCGACAGCTGTGCGAAGCAAGGAGGGAGCACCCATCCCTCCTCCGGGGCGGGGCGTCCATCTTTGGGTGGAAGTGCAGAGAAGCTCTGAATGCTCCTCATTCTGCCTAAAATACAGCATCGTGTGCTGTTGGGAAGTGTGACAACCAGATGTCAGAGAGGATCTGAAGAAAGCTGCCTGTGGGGAATTGTATTTTTCCTCCTAAAGATTATTTCATGCTTGTTGGATCCATCATATCCTGAAATCCTTTTGCTGTCCAACAAGCACTGATAAGTGGGAACTCTTCGTTCCATCGCCATTAGCAACATCGCTCCAGAACTCCCTGACGTACACCTGTTGGCTGGCTTCGTTTTTGATTAATTCTTACCCACCTTCCCCTCCAGCTTCCTCACCCCTTTCAAGCCCCACTTCATTTCTCTGGTTTTCAAGTCCCGGATGACCACGCCAGTTTTGTGGTTGTCTAACGTTGTCCTATCCTGTCTGAAAAACCCAGTACTTCCTGTTTGGACTTTTCCCCTGCTGTTCATGCAGTTAAGTGGTTGACTCTGTGCTAGAGGCTGAGTTTCCATCCCTAGATAAAAGATGGCATTATTTTCTTTCTTCATTATGAAAGAAAATTTTAATGCAATATCCTACTAAGTCTTCTGGCCAGAAAGGACAATGGCTACAATCCACAGCTTTCAAGGCGCTTTAACAAAACGAACACCTTGGACCCAGTCAAGACTTTTCTCTTTGCTCCTTCCTGTTTCAAGCTCTGCTAATTCTCACCTTTGATTTGTGCCTCAATCTGATCTGGAAGTTCCTGGCGACTCTGGGAGTGGGAGGGGGGGTCAGCGCCCTCTGTGGTGGCTCAAGGAGGTGTTGGTCCAGCAGGGATCCTCCCCTAAAGGGAGCTTTTGTTCCCTAGCAGGGACGTTTCTGGGCCACAGCCATAGGCAGCCTATTCACCATCCTGGCAGGAAGAGCTCAGGAAAGGGGCAGCTGATTGCACTTGAAAAAAATTTTATTTTTGCCTTTCTATCCACTGAGACAGTTTGTTTTTACCTGTGCTTCTTAGATCTGGGATTTCAAGACTGGAAAGGAGGCTTCCCTGCTGTTTCCTTCAAGTGACAAAAATTAGGGTTCAGCCACCAGAAAAGATGCACCAGAGTGCGTCTTTGCACTCTAGTCTGGACAATATTTATAGTTGTTTGTCCTTTCTTAAGCACTTTCCTAGCTAGTTTATTTACCTTATTTTTATTCTGAGGAGGCTTTTTCTCTGCATTGCTTTGTTTTACTTAAAAACGATGACGAAGACAATGACGACAACAGACGACAACAACAGCAACAACAGCAATAACAAATGGCTTAAACAGGGTCGTGTGAGCTGCTAAGTCCCTCTCATGTTTCTTAGCAACCAGGAACTTTTCCAGCTCACTGCTAGAATCAGACCTTGGAGTAGCAAAGTTTAGAACCGAATCTGCTGAAGGATGGTAGCTGTCTCAGCGCCAGCAATTTTAAATCAATGTTTGGACAAGGAAATTAACCAAGGTTTCAGAACAAGCGCATTTATGCAGGCAATAGCCACAGTGGACATCTGGTGCCCCAGGATGGTTTGTCTCTTTTGCCCCCAGACCTGGCTGGCCAAGCTCTGTCTGCTTCCTTTGTCCCTTGTCCCCTGGTCTTGCGCAGATGGGAAGCAGACATAGCCAGGTAGGAAACAAGTGATCCCAGCTGGAGGAGGGCCAGGAGGAAGTTGGGACCTGCTGTTCATTAGCAGAGGCTGGGCCGGCAGCTGGTCACGTGGGCTTTGCCAGTTTTGTTGCACAGGTCCGTTTCACATCTGCTGTGTGCTGGGCTCTGACCCAGGGAGAGGAACAGAGTAGCTCATGCTCTTCCTAGCTCACAGTCGGGTAGAGAAGACAGACAAAGATAAACCAGTTACTGTCTGCTTTAGAACATGAACAAAGAAAATTTCTGTCGGGCATGGAAAGCCTTTGTGCAATGCCTTGTCCTGGAGGCAGGGTGGGGCTGAGAGTGTGTGAGGGGGCACAGGAGACCCTTCCACCTGTGCTGCAAGTCACAAACTTCTGACACCCATCACCGTGTTGGGGAGCTCGAGATCCACTGGTGAGCCTGTGAGCGTGCACTAACTGTTGAGGTTGTTGGTGGCCATGTTGCAAACCGCCCAAAGCGTAGCAGCATAAAACAGTGACTTTGCGAGGGTGCAGGGGCAACTCTTCTTTGTTCCCTGAGAGTGGACAGGAGACTGGGAAAGCTGGGGCTGCCATCAACTACGGGGGCTACAGGACCCACTTCCAGTGTGGTTTCTGGAAGCTGATTTGGGTTGGCAGTGGGTGGGCAGAGCTGAAATGGTCGCCAAGAAAATCTATGAATGGCATCTTGGGGTGCTGGGCTTCTCACATGAAGGCATAGGGACCTAAGGGCAAACAAAGTCTTTGAGAATCAGGCAGAATCTGCTTAGCCTTCCATAGCTGGGTCTTGGGAGGCAGCATCACTTCCAAATACCGTGCTGGGAGGAGGAGTCAGCACCCACCAAGATTTATGCAAGGTGACCTACTTCTCTGTGGAAGGATGTCTGACATATATTTGGTCAAATAAGTTTAATGGGGTTAATGACAGTTAAACAGTGCAACAGAAATGGACTTTTCTGACAATAGGGAAGAACTAAGTACTAGTTTTGGAATGTAGATTGTTTCTATACCATATCACTTTGGATATATGCTATGTAGCAGTAGAAGTGTCAGGTCATATGCTTTTAAACTTTCTTTTTTTTCTCTCTCTCTCTCTTTTTTTTTTTTTTGAGACCGAATCTCACTGTTTACCTGGCCTTGAACTCTCTGTGTAGTCCAGTATGGCCTGTTGTTGCAGCAATCCTCCTCCCTCAGCCTACCAATTGCTGGGATTACAGACAAGTACCACAACATGTGGCCTTTTTTTTTAACTTTTTGAGGAGCCATGAATGTCTTTCATAGTCGCTGTACCATTTTACATTTCCTTCTTTTTTTTTTTTTTTTTTTTGAGACAGGGTCTCACTTTGTGGTTCAGGCTTTCCCTGAGCTCAGCCTCCAACTCACATCACAGTAATCCTCCCTCCTCTGCCTCCTGAGTGCTGGGATTACAGGCGTGAGCCACCACGCCCGGCACTGTGGTATGTGGATACTGGTTGCTGCTGGGCGTGAGTCTCCACGCCCAGTATGGTATGTGGTTACCGGGGGTCGAACCCAGGTCCTTGCGCTTGCAAGACAGGCACCAGAACCACTGAGCTAACTCCCTGGCCCACCATTTCACATTTCCATTAGCAATGCAGGGCTTTGATTACTTCATATTATTTTCCCTTTATTTTGGTGGCAAAAGATAGCCATCACAGTGAGTGTGAAATAGTATTTCATGGTAGTTTTGATTTGAGTCTTCCTAATGATGTTGAACATATCTTCATAATGCTTTTTGGTTATTGGTAAATCTTCTTTGAAGAAAGTTTATTCATATCCTTTGGCTATTCTGAATTGTGCTGTTTTTTTCTTGTTGGTCTGTAGGAGTTCTTTACATATACTGGATAGCAATCCTTTATCAGGATATGATTGGCAAATACTTTGTCCCATTCTGCAGCTTGCCTAGTCACTCTCCTGATGGTATCTTTTGATATATATATTTAAATTATCTTTATTGGTACATTATGAGTATACATGATGTATTTTTTTTAAATGTTGAAGTCCAGTGTATCTATTTTTTCTTCTATTGTCTGGTTTCAATGTCATACTTAAATAGCCATTGCCAATTCAAGGCTTCTCCCATGTTTTCTTTTAAGAATTTTATAGTTTAGTTCTTAAAGGGATGCACTGTTTCTTTGTAATGTTTTCTCCCAAATAAAATCAGGACCATCCAGGAGTGGGATGCATGTCCGGGGCTGGCAGAGTCTTCTCTGAGGAGATGTGTGGGCCGAGAGCCCAGAGCCCCAGTGCGCCAGGCTGAGGCAGCACACTCGCCCAGAGCAAACCCACCGCCCTGTGCAGCTGCAGCGCATGGTCGGCCAGTCTTCTTTGGGGCCAGAAACTGTGAATTGCAGTTTGACTCTGCCCGACTCACTGTATGACCTTGGTTAGCTGCCCCTCTTCTCTGGGCTCCAGCCTCTTCATCTGCAAAATACGACGTCCGCCAGGTTAATCTAAGTCCCCTCTAATAAGAGCAGCAGCGCCGCAGGTGCCTGCGGACTGGGAGTGAGCTGAATTTTAACAATGGGACTGGGTCGCCAATAGGCTCAAGTCGACTACTGTGCACTGGTGGGTAAATGTGAGTTTAAGAAATTGGTTTTTGTAAATGACAATACGGAGGTCTAGTGAGTGGGAGTCCCAGAGTAAGATGATAATGGCCGTTTGATGAATAGGACCCAGGTCCCCAAACCCAGCACCCCGTGTGCTTCCTCCTCACATGTGACAGATTCCATCCGGACACCCTGTTCAGGAAACATCTGTAAGGAGCCGTCTGGAAATTTCCACTGTGTCCAACCCACGCAATGGAACCCGGGCCAGAGACTCGGTAGTCAGATCTGGCACTTGCTGGTGGCTCTGCTGGCCAGCCCAGGGCTGGATGAGAATGACAAACGACAGCCGAGCTGCCAGGCGGGCTGATGAGGGGTGAGTCAGCTGCTGGTTTGGGTCCTGATTTGCTTCAAACCAGCCACATTCAGAGATGGTTCCTGTGCATATCTAATACGGTGATTGAGTTAAATAATAAATGACAAGAGAGGCCATGGGAGGTGGGGAAGCAAAGTCAGAGGAGAAGGAGTCTGATTTCAGCCTAAACTGGAAAGGACACAGCACTGCCAGAGAGGCAGGCGAGGAGGTGAAGAGATCAGGGGCAGCAGGAGGTGTGTGGCTCAGGACAGCCCCGACCTGTGCTGGCCCACAGGGTGCCAGAGAGGTGAGCAGTGGACACTGACCAGCTGTCTGGGAGGAGCCTTGTCCTGTATCCCGTTCCCGGCTCACAGACACCCACTGGTCCCTGCCCCACCCGTCCTGTTCCTGCCACAGCTCTGGCCAGACCTGCTCTGTTCTCTGCCTTCAGGGTCCACAGTGACCCGGCCTCCAGCTGTCCACTCTTTCCTCTTGGTCCCGACAGCCTGTTCTCCCCTATACTCCTAGGTTTTGTCCTTTTTTGTCCTGTTTCCAAGCCTCTTTATGTGGGTGCGCCCCGGATGACAGCCTTTGTAAGAAGGAACCCTCGAGATGGAGATGCAGGCCTGGGTTCTGGGAACATGGCGGCCCACAGCCTCTGTTCTTGTGAAGATGCAGGGAGTGACACTGCTCAGCCCGCTGGGCCAGCCCAAGTCCGGCCACTCTGTGCCCCAAGGCTGAGGTGTCTCAGACGCCTGTCAGGGTACAGTTTGGGAAAATCTACAGGGTTTTACATGCCCTGAGTCACAACATATTTTCCCTATAGAGTTGTGTGTGGTCTGTTTGTTCTTTGGCTGACTCAACAAAGGACATCAGTTCCAGGGACCTGAGGCTTCCCACTCTCCTGGGGTCTAAAGGAGCAGGAAAATGGACCAATGAGGTAACAGCTCAGGTTACAGCAGGGCCGGTTCACATCCAAATCCACTGAGTGGGCAGGAAGCTGGCTCACAGGGCTCAGTCTGAAAGAGAGACAAAAGGGAGTAGCGCAGTGCCCCCCCCCACCCCCACTTTTGTGAGCTTTTATTCCAGTGGCAGGAAAGAGACAGGCCAGGAGGACTGTGACAGAGCACTGGAAACCCGAGAACCAAAAGAGAGGTCACAGCGCCTGGGGGTTGACAGAAGGCGGAGGCCCGTCCAGCGGGGAGAACCCTGCCGCGCTGTAACCAGGTCGTGCCCTTTCCGGTGGGCTTGGCGGAGAGGATTTCCGAGCAAAGGACTGGAGCTGAAGTACGGAGCATGGAGGTATGGAGCGTGAGGTGGAGTGGAGGAGAGATAACCACGGGGCAGGCCAGGCTGTGCGGGTCCTGACTCCAAGCCGCTGGGGTGCCCGTGACAGAGGACACCTGGGAATGACTGGTCCTAACGCTCCTCTGAACTGCTGACAGCTCAGGGTTTGGGCTGTGCAGGACACCCAGGCCAGGTTTGGCCGGGAGGACTCGGAGCTCCGTGTGTACTGAACCAAAAAGGGGCTCCTGGCAGTGACTCCCGTGGAAGTCTAATGGGAGATGCAGATGCAAGGTGGGTGCACACCTGGAGGGACGTCAGGACAGCGGTGACATGTGGCAGAAAGAAGAGGGAGGGAAGGGGAAGGGGAAGCACTGTCGTGTCCCTGAGTGAGGGAGAATCATCAGAGACCTTGTGGAGGGTAGGTCAGGCTTCACTATAAATGGCCACAGCTCAGATGCTTCTGTTGTCTCAGAAGAGGCTTTAGGGGATGAGCTATGCACATGTGGGAGCCCGCTGGAAGCCATGGGCAAGTGGTGGGGCCCAGGCCACTGTGGGCTTGGGCCCTCCGCACCTTCCTGCTGAGTGTGCCAGATATCATGGGCTGCCCCTGTCCTGAGACCAAGCAGTCTGGCACTGGTCTCCCAGTGTGACCACTGACTATGTCCCTGTCTGACCCGGAAGGAGAGGAGGAGAGCTTGCTTCCTGCTTCCGTTTTCTGGGCCCACCTCTGGTCTCATCCACTCGGTGTGCCGCCCTGGGCCATCTCGCTAGCTGGAACCCTGGTCATGTGACTCGGTTTCCTAGCTTTCCTCCATGGAATGCCAGTGCAGGGGCGAAGGCTGCTACCCGGCTGCTGCCAATCCTGCAGGGAACATGACTGCATCTGGGTGCAGACTGCCTCCCTCTGCCAGCTGATCTACTTGCTTCTGGCTTGTGTCTGGGCCTCAGCTTTGTAGCAAGTTCTTCTGGTGATCCTGAAATGCCCAGAGTTGAGACACCCATCCGGTGGGGTGTGCAGGCCTCTTCCGATTAGTTCCTCCCCACCCTGCTTCCTCCCTGAGCTACGCCAAACCCAGGCTGTGCCCTTGTCATGTGCCTCGTGGATTCCTACCCCTGTGGGTTTGATCAGGCGGCCCTCTCTCCTTGGCCACTGGCTGGCTTGCTCTGGGCTTCTTCCCCCTGCACATCGCCTCTGTCTGGAGCCAGCCCCTTTCTCCTGGGTGCCCAACCGGGCTTTGTGCCTGTTTACAGCACCCAGGACTGAGGACACAGCATGGGCTTCTTTGCAAAGGACTCTGGAGCCCGTGCACATGCGACTCTGGGAGAGCTGCTGCAGCGCTGCGCCCACAGTTTGGCGTGCCATTGGGGTAGCGATGCCACTGCGTGAGTTTGTTACAAGGAAGAAGTGAAAATATTTGTGTCCCATGTAGAGAGAGAGTTTGGGGAGATGGTGAGTGTGGCCAGGTGTCCATGAGCCTGAGTCCAGGGTGTGTTGGTACCGAAGCCTCTGCCACTAGAGCTGTGCTGCTCAGCAGCCCTGCAAAGCTGCACATCAGGCCATACGTGCAATTTTAACTTCTCTAACAGTTGCATTAACAAATAAAAAGAAATAAAATTAATTTCCCTAGTTTATGTTACTGAACTCCATCTCTCCCAAATATTGGCATTTTAACACTTGCTATAAATATTTTAGTGAGGTATTTTTAATTTATAAAAGTTGCGTCTTAGAGAACCGCTGCTCTCTTACAGGGCAGCACCTTAGCGGCCCCGTAGTCAGATGTCCCCCAAGAGCTGTCATGCACGTGTGGAGCCTGATTTCTGTCCGTGGTGCTCCGTGCACAGCAGCGCTGTGGGCTTTGCGAGAGCATATTGCACCTGTCAGTCACCAGCTTCAGGAGCAGAGCAGGGAGCCCAGACAGTGACCAGCTGGGAGGGACAGACAACCAGGATAGAGAGGCGCAGGGCGGCTCTGCAGCAGGCGAAGGGCCACAGTATGGTCTTGGTACTGTGGCCTGTGGTAAACAGAGGAAGGGAACGTAACTAGAACTTTGTATTAAGTTCTAGTCTCCTGTGATTTCACGGGACATGGCGAAATAATTAATAATTAGGCAGAAATGAGACTTAGAGAAAACTGAGCTTGAGTCTAATCCATGTTATTCTGGGCAGCAAGGACTCTGGACCCCAGTCTACCACACCTTTTATTATCTACGTTCTAAAATACCCGGAAAGGCAAGGGCACACCAACAATAGTCCTAGAGAAGTTATGTAGATGAGGACCCGGTGGGCAAGGGGCAAGGCAGATGTCAGCAATAGTTCTTGAGAAGGGGGAGATCTGGTGCAGCTCTTCCCTGAAGCATCACAGCATGTGGGACCATTGAGTCCCGTTGTTACCAGAGATGAAGACAAAAGTCAAGTCCAAAGTCCATCTACAGACAAGAGGGCCTGGTCAATTTTTTTTTTTTTTTTTTTTTTTTTTAGGTTTTTTGAGACAAGGTCTCGCTTTGTGGTTCAGGCTGGCCCTCAGCTCAGCCTCAAACTCACATCACAATCCTCCTGCCTCTGCCTCCCGAGTGCTGGGATGACAGGCGTGAGCCACCACGCCCGGCACTGTGGTATGTGGTACTGGTTGCTGCTGGGTGTGGGTGTGGGTCTCCACACCCAGTATTGTTATGTGGTTACCGGAGAATCGAACCCAGGCCCTTGCGCTTGCAAGACAGGCGCCGGAACCACTGAGCTAACTCCCCGGCCCGAGGGCCTGGTCAATTTTGACCTTGTAATTCCCAAACAGGGTGGTTCCCAACAGTGGTGGGCACAGTTTGGTCTCTTAAGCTGACTCTCACCCAGGGCAGGATGGGTGGCCCCCTCTTTGGTAGTGTGTTGTGGTCATTACCGAGCTGAAGTCACTGGTTATAAACATGTAGGTTGTGTGAGTTCTGCTTCCACCTTAATAGACCACTTGGCCGTGGTCAACTCCCTCAGCGGTCGCATCTGTCTCCTGGGTCGCCCGGAGGAGATCCTGTATGGTGAGCATACTTTGAGAGATCGTGGGTTTCTGACACTGCTCCTTGTAACTCCTGCCTCCTAATATTCACCTTGCTCTTCCCTTTCTAGCAGACACACAGGATCCGAGGACTTAATACTAACAAATGGGATGTGGCTAAGTGATGAGCATCACTTCTGTGCTTAGGTCGTAGAAGGCCGGGCCTTCTGCTTAGTGTTGCACACCTGTCTCTCTCTGTCCTTCAGATGCAGTGAGCTTCCATGGTAGCTGACAGTCATGTCACAATGGCACACACACTGAGGAACCAGGAGGCCTCCAGCCACAAGCTCGTAAAGAAGATGAGCCTCAGCTCGATAGCTTGAGACATGGTAACACTTAACAGTCACCAGGTGTGTGACAGTGAAAGCAGGTCTGTCCTAGTCAGGTAGCCAGCTGAGCTGTGCCTGAATCCCTCAAACCTGCCACTGTGTGTTATTTGAAGCTGTAGAATCTTGGGGGCAACTTGTTACACAGCAGTGATAGCTGATACATGCACATGAGACTCTTACACATTGGGAATATAGAGGGCAGTCAGTGAAGTGACTATATTTCTCTGACCAAGGGTACCAGCAAATTCTGCTACCAGTGAGGGGTATTCACCAGTCACTTGAGTGGGTTTGCCCTCTATTAGACAAATTTCCTGTAGCTAGACAACCTGTGGGGAGCATTTGCAGGCAGCCAGGATTGACTTGGACTGACCCGAGTAGCATCTCATTTTTCCTTTTTATCTGCAGCTTGTTCTTTGGCGCTGGAGTCAACCTTTCCCGGCTCACCTCAGTCCTGGCTTCCACCTACCTCATCATATCTCACTTCCATTAACTAGTGTGTTCTACTGCGAGGCCTTGGACCAGTTCCTGGGACAGAGACAGTGGCAGGCCTGAGAAAAAGGTTCTCATCAGCCCGCAGATCAGAAGAGGGTATTTTTCCTCCTTTTCAGAACATTGTTGCTTTTGGGAAGAAAAGCTAGTAGGATGGATTCATGCATAATGGAGCTGAGCATTGTGATTGTGAAACCTAATCAATTGTGAAGTCTAATCGATCGCAATGTGCCTTCCCCAGAAAACAAATGTATTAGCCGAAGTGGGGGTTTGCGCATCGCGAGGAAGAAGGTAACCATGGAGCTGGACTCTGTTCTCCCAGTGCTGTGTGGGGCTGGGCACGGATGGCGGTGAAAAGCCTCTGCTCCACCCGACAGGCGGCCGAGAGAGGCCCAGTCCTGACTCCCGCCTCGGGCCTTCATGCCGTCTTCCCATTCTCCGGTCCTTGGTCTCATTCCTCATACAAACTTCACACGGGAGTAATCTCGTTCCACACACGCTGGCCCTGCTGGTGGACACGAGCTCGGGTATTCTACACATTGGCATTCTCTCCGAGACTAATGGGCTGGCTGATTATATGGCTTATTTCTCAGTCAGTTGAGAGTTTGTCCAGCAGGGTCCATCTCTGACTCTGGGCAGAGAGAACAGGTGTGTCTCACAGTGAAGCCCCAGGGACCGGCCTCCCTCCTCCCTCCCCTCCTCCCTCCCCTCCTCCCTCCCCTCCTCCCTTCCCTCCTCCTTCCCCTCCTCCCTCCCCTCCTCCTTCCTATGTTCCTTGCTTCCTCTTTCAATCTCTGTCTCCCAGAGAGGCTTCCACCAGAGGTCTAATCACCATCGCCATCTTGGCTACTCTGGCTGAACTCGGTCAAGCTATTCCCTTGGGTCTGGTCCTTAGCTAGAGCTTTGAAAGCCACCAAAACACCCATTCTGATCCAACAGGCACAGGGTCCCCATGAAGTCTGGCCTGGGACAGTCTTGACAGTGGAGACAGGTTTCAAACAGGACAGCACAGCCAGCAGTGGAAGTCTTGGGTACCTTCCTCTGCAGGGCAAAGGCCCCAGTCCTCCTGCTGAGTCCTTGTCACTTCTGAGGACATCTTTTCTGTGTCTGACTAATCTAAAATACTTTTGGTTAATATATTTTTTTCCTTTCTTCCAGTACTGGGGATCGAACTCGGGACCCTGTCCTTTCCAGGCAGGCTCAGGGCCACTAACCTACCTCCCAGCCCACTTGATTCATCTCTATCCCATAAACACCTGTCGCCTCTGGTCTAAACAGAGGTTTAAGGATTGCTTCCCACAGATGTCCCAGCTTTCATCCAACAAGCAGTGTCTTCGCTGAGCACTCTCTGCCCCAGTTTTCTCCCTTTGGGTAACTTATTTTTATTTTTGGAATCAGATCCCTGCAATCTGCAGCTCCAGGATGTTTGACCTGTGTTGTCTCTGCTTTTCATCTGCCCCTCGCATGGAGGGGACTCCCCCGTGCTCCTGACTAGCATATTTCTCAGTTTTTAGAAGATTCTTCTGTTTTTAAATGAAGACAGAACCTCATGCATGGCTCGTTAGCCGAGCAGTGCTGTTAACACCCTGCTCCCTTGTTCGTCTTCCTGGGCTCCTTGTTAAGCATCTTCCCTGAGCTTCCCGGGTGAGGCTGGGAACATCCCCTCAGGACTCCCGTGGACTTTTTTACATCTTCCTATACTTAGCTCATTCTTGTATCTTCCTCCTTCCATGTCAAAGCCCAAGATACCTTATTACAGATTTCTTCTTTCTCAGATTGTTGGAGTTAATTTTGTGTTAAAACCCTAACAACAGCTAAAATGTGAGCGGTGCCTTACAATTTACAAAACATGTCACTTACATTTTCTCATTTTATCTTCACAGCGATTCTGGGAAGCAGTTTAGGTTCAATTGTCCTTATTTTACCAATGAAGCTGCTGATAGTAGCAGAAGGAGTTGCGGTGACTTAAAGTTTTCAATTGCTTTCTTTTTAAAAATAATTAGGTGGTATTTTTCCTTCCAAGAAGGAAAAGAAAATTACATGATCATTTAAGGAAATTTGGAAAATGTAGCAAAGAATAAGAAAGGAAAGACAGAGATAATGTCTCCTTCTGTTTTCTAGTATCCACGCCTGTAAGAGGTTGGTGGTATTTCTTTCCACTTATACGCCTGTAAATGGGTAGATAGTTCATAGAAATAGCCATCAAGTACATTTTGATGTTGGACCTTGGTTTTTATTATTTTATTATTATTTTGGTATAAGGAATAGAACTCAGGACCTCGTATTTGCCAGGCAGGCGCTGTGCTTCTGACTTCCTGCCTCAGCCCTGGAGCTCGGTGTTTAAAGGTCACACCATATTGTGAGAACTTTCCCATCACTCACCTATTGCCACATGTTCCTTACAGGTGGAAGGGTATTGCCAGGTGATTTTGCCATTATGTGAACATCATAAGGTCCCCACACAGGCTGAGATGGCTGTGATGTCCCTGGGCCATATAGTCTTACAGAACCACATCATCTATTCTGTTTTCCACTCACCAAAACTTTTGTGGAGTACGTGACCACACTGTGGAATCTGTTTAGGCATATCAGTGTGTAACAACTTAATGTAGCCCCCCATACCCCTGGGTATTTATGCTGCTCTCATTTCTGGTGTGCACAGCATTTTGATCCATATCTTTATGCCATAGACACTTGTCTGCATCCCTGGGTCCTGGGATAGGATAAGGGAGAGTGATTGGTTTACAGCCATGGATGCACCAGTTTTTACTCCAGCGAGGGTTATTTGCATCATCTTACTCTACCTTCCCTGCCACTGGACATCATACTTTGGATAATTGGCCCGAGGACGCACAAACCCAAGTGGCGTTGCTTTGTTTCGCACTGTTTGACTGGTTATGAGACAAAATCTTTTCCCTGTGCCGTCCACGTGTATTTCTCCCGGTCATCTCAGTTTTGTGCGGTGTGTGTGAGAGTCTAGGGTATTTTCGATGTCGCTACTGATTTTCAGGCTTCCTATGAGCTCAGTACTCCTGATGCTCCCCTGTGCTCCTGCTGTCCATGCAATGAAAGTCATGTGACGGGCATTTCTGCTCATGGTGGCAGAAAAGACAACAGACTGAACCCCTTCATGCTGCTGCCTAAGGGGCTTATCCTGCCTTTCTCCCCATGAGCCCTCTCAGGCCGGTGGCACCTGGCGTATAACAAGCAGAGCTATCCACGGGTGCAGACTCCAGGTGCCTGTCGGGTGAGGAGATCTCTGTGGCTGCAAGGCGATTACACAGGATTAGGTGGGGGCAGGGGTGCTGCTCAGCTGGGGTAGACTTCAGATCGATCTAAGCTTTCTAATAGACTTAGTTACTCAGAGGTAGAATGAGCTAAGCCAGCAACTGTGAGCCTCCAACACACAGACACGGCTGTTTTAGAGGAATTCTAGTGTCTTCTCAGGGACGGGGCGGGCGATGCCCATGTTCTGATGGTCTCCTGTCTGCCTGTGGACTTCACTTCAAATGTTACACGTGCCCTTTGGGTGTCATGCTGCAGGGCCGGTGTGGCCTGCGTCCTTCCTGCATGTGGCACCACCCAGGGCTGGCTGTGCTGCCTTGGAGGGTCTTTATGAATGCCACTCCCGAGTGCCCCCAGCAGAAAGGCGGGGTCACAGGAATGTGACGCTGTGTCCTGATCCACCTTATTCACTGGAACTGGGACTGCACAACTTCTGGTTCTCCCTCAAGGTCAAAGTGAACACGAAAGGTCATTTGAATCAGTTGAGGGCATTGAGGCAGGCACGACAGCGCAAGAAAGAAGACTTGAAAGAAGTCTTCATGAAAGAAGACTTCCACAGCTGCTTCCGGAAGTGGCAGAAGATGAGATAAATATATTCAAAGCAAGGAGTAGGATTTGGAGAGGGACTCATAGGGTCTTTTACTGTAACACATTTTTTCAAAAGTTACATATTCACTGTGGTTTCTGACTACACCTTGTCTGAGCATTTACTGTGTGCTCAGCACACTTTCCTGTGTCTTAAGTTTGTGACAACTCCATGGGCCACATACATTTGTTGTCATCCTCATCTTACACAGGAGAAAATGGACTCTTTGAGATGTCTGTTAACCTGCTCAAGGTCTAAGGCTGTGAGGACCTGGGCTCAGGCAGCCAAGCCAGCCAAGCTCAGTGCTGCTGGATCCTCTCTGCAGGAGACCCTCATCTATCAGTTTGAGACGGAGGAGTTGCTGGTGCTGGACAGATGTGCTGACCCTGCCCTCTCTGTGCCTCAGTTTCCATAGCCAAGAGCTCAGATGGTGTCTCTGGGTCCCTTTGAACAGGGGGACCTCGTGGGCAGTTCTCAGGAGTCTGCATCTTCAGTCTTTACCTTGTGAAATCCTCATTGGCACAGTGACAAGGGCATCCGCAAAGGCTATAGCACATCCTGCATGCTGCTGACGGGAGCAGCAGGCATCCCTGTGGGAGGCCTGGGAGGCTGTGCCAGAGCAGGAACCAGGCTGTTTGTCCGAGGCTGGAGAGAGCGGCCCTGCGTTACACCTGCACTTGCTGCACTGGTCCTGCAGGCCATAGAAATTACCTGAGGACCTGCAGACCCTGCTGCTCACCTGGCACTGCCAGACTGCAGTGGCCAGGGTGGCTCTGGGTTTGGTGTGAAGGAAGAGATCCAAGCCAGGGGTGAGTGTCTTGGCTACATGGTTTTAGCCTTGGGAATATCATAGTGATGGGTGGCATCAGCTTTGTGGTCTGCAGTTCCCAAAGCCACCTTCAGGATAAATGTGCTGGAAGTCAGGTCACCAGTAGTCCCTCTGGCCTTGACAAGCCACTCCAGACCTGTAGCTTTGGCTTCCATGTCTGTGAAATGGGCGCAGCGTCAATGCTGAGCTTGCAGTATCCTGAGGAGAGCCGGAGCTGCTCCAGTTACAGCAGGAGCTGACGGTCACTTTTGTGCACGCGACAGTGCTCCGATGTTTCCTTGTCAGACTTGAGATTCTCTTGGGTGGTGGGTGGTCTGGAATGCCTGGTGTGGCACTGCGCCCCCAGGCCATGGCCTGTACTCAAAGCTCAACATGTACTTATCAAACCCACACTGACCGGACGGTTACGTTTGCAAACTGCCAGTCAGTGCTTTGAGAAATGGTGGACAATGCAGGAGCTTTGGTCTATGGAGAGGAGGCGGAAATCAGGGCTTTCCCAAGAAGCCCCTGAAGGATCCCTTAAAAAATGCCAAAGGTAGTTTCAAAATACCTCTGTAGGCTCACTGAGCCCAAAGCTCCATTTTTGGTTCTGCTAGAAGATCGGGAGATAGTTCAAGTTCAGAGGACCCAGAGCAGCTGCTCCAGCGCAAGCGGCCCTGGAGGCCCTGTTTGGAGACTTGTTCTCCTGTCAGCTGCTGAGAAGCTTTCTGTGAATCCCACCCTGTCTATTATGGAGGCTGAGGGACAGATGAGGGGGCTGACACTTAGAGAAACTGAGGCAACTTAGGGTACAAAGTGACTTAGGGCAACGCTGGGACACAAAGCCTCCAATGATGAGCCCAGAAACTTCTGTGTAAAGTCCCCCAGTGTTATCAAAGTTGGTGTGACCATGAGCTGGGTGGTGGACTAGGACATGGCTTTGGCCCCTGGGGACCTGCTGTCTTTTGGGCCAGGTTTCCTTATCTCCCTAGAGAAGCCTATCTCCTAGGGTCATTCCAAGGATAGCTCCAGGTGACCTGGGGAGGATTTAGTTGAGAACCTGTCTGGAAGGAGGTGTCCAAGCATGCCCTCCATGGGGCTGAGGCTGCACACTGGGCACCTACTGTGCACAGGAGTCCACACATCTGTGGGGTGGGGAGAGCCCAGGACTTCCACTAACACACCCCGCGACAGGCCTGCTACCTCTGGACACGGTGTAGACACCAGGGGACGATGTGGGCAGAGGGCTGCTCTACGCCTTGTGGGCTGACAATCCTGTCATGAAGATGTCCTGACAGTGGATGCGGGCAGAGTCTAGGGTGTTTTGAGAATGAGCATCAAGGAGGGGCTCACTCTTGATAATTAATATATGCACATACGTAATTTTCTTTTTGAAAAGTGGACAGTGGTACCTTGGCTCTCGAATGCTTTTGCTTGCAAACGATTTGTTTCATAAACAGAAGCATGTGGCAAAACTTCATTTTTTTTTTTTGAGAATTCTGCATTGGATGCTGAACATGACTGACCATTTTTCCTGCACAATGCAAATATGTCCATTTTTTCCAAAACCATAGAACAAATGAAGTCTGTGAACCGAAGTACCACTGCATGTCGACCTCTCCCCTCCACAGGGAGCGTGTAATTATTTAAACTCTGGGACCTACAGGAGAAGGATGTGCAAGCCAGACACAGAATGAGGAGCTGTCTTGGCCATGGTGTGACTGAGGCATCCTGATCCCCATGTGCTGTGCCAGGCAGGCGCCACTGACACTGCGGACCATAGAAAGGCGCAGCTGGGGAAGGAGACATGGGACTGAACCCTTGGGCTTGGGTGAGTCCGCCAAAGATGGAGCAGCTTGGAGAAGAGGCCCGGGCAGAGCAGATGAGAAGCCACCCAGAGCAGTGAGCGCTATAACTCCAGCGCTGTAGGGCGGAGGCCGGGGGAACCCAGGGGTGAGCTCAGCCTGGGTAATTTACCAACATGGTGAGACACTGTGTGGAAATGAAAGGAGCCAGGGGCGGAGCTCATTGTGAAGGACCTGGAGTCAGTTTTTAGTACCCCCGCCCCATGCACGTGTACACACACACACCTACATACAAAAGGCCTGAGACCCGGCCCTTCCCACTGACAGTGCCTGCACTTGGGGGATGGCTCCGAGCAGCTGCAAATAATGGGAACGGGAGAGTGGCGAGACAGAGGGAGGCATCAAGTTGAGCAAGAGCAGATGAGACCTGCTTTGCCAGATGAGCGGATCTGGGAGAGGAGGCTGGGGCTCCCCGAGAATGAGGGCAACCTAGACCCCTGTGCTGCTCTGGTGACAGCATCTACAGGGTTTTTGTCCCTGCTCAGGACTCATGGTGGCAAATGCATCCCTTCCACAGGGGTGGGCCGTTGTGTGGGAGCCGAGTGCCCTGTGAGCTTGTGGGCACATCTCCTGCCTGAACACAGTGTCCACGGAGCTCACTTTGCACACTCTGATGTCTTATGACTGTGCCGCGTGTTAATGCAGGGAAAGCTCCAAGCACCCTTAATTTGGGTATGTTACTATCTCCTGCAGGTGCTTTTCAGTTAAACAGTTTTCCCAATTGGTGCAAGCAAAGTGTTTTAATTTTTTAAAGTCTTCTGTGCCTGTTTTAAATATCTGTTTTTTAGGTCACTGCCACCGTTATTTTGGCTTAATCAGAAAGAAATAATCATCTGCAAGGCAACCTCTTAGGTGCTGCGATTTTCCTTGCCTCCGGGCACTGTTTCTGGGTGGCTTGCTTTATTTTCCTTGTCACCTAGGGACTCAAGAGAGGTAGAGGAGTTAGAGAGGAGGAGTGGGAAGAAGAAGGCTCGGGGCCTCCAAGGAGCTGCAGCCGGGGAGTGTGTGAACAGGCCGCAGAGGCAGAGGGACGCGGGGCAGGCTGGGGCCGACTGCATGGAGAGCTGGGTTATGTTTAGCTGCAAGCGACAGGAATCACTGAGTGCCATAAACCAGAAGGACCCCTGAATATGACATCTAGAACAAGGCCTCATGGGACAGGTCCATGCAGGACCCTGGTGTAGTCCATCTTTCTGCTCTGCTATCCTGTGTGTGTCCGGGAGGCTGCAAGGCCCCAATATGGCTGCTACATCACGTTACTGTGAGACAGTCTCCTGCAGATCAAAGAAGGGAGACTCCTGGAAGCGCTTTCCACCTCCCTTTCTCACCTCCTTGAATGGCTGCTCTGGGACCAGTTTCAATGCCTCCCACCCGGGCGTCCAATACCTTTACCTCCATTCTCTAAATTTTGCTGGTGTCAGGTTGGCTCCCCTTCAGTCCGGAGCACATATGATGCTTCTGATCACAGCTTTGTCCAAGCAGGCTGTGTTCATTCCCTCTGAGTACAGGGAGTGAAATGTCATGAACATCACACAACCTTTCTCTGGGGGAAGAAAACTGTGGTTCCAGGTTTCCCACCGCCTCGGAGCCTATCTCTGGGCCTGCGCCTTCAACATGGAGGTTGGCAGTGGGTCAGGGTCACAGCTGAAGTCTGAAATTCTCTTGGATACGAACAGCCTCTTCTTTTACCCAGGAGATGTGGATCAATGTTCAGGAGGTGCCGCAGCCTCTCCCACATGTGCAGCTGGATCAGGGCTGCAGTTGGGCCTGTACATTTTGACTGTAAAGAAATCCTGGAAACTTTTTATGATTGGCCACATCCTCGCAGGGAAGCCAGGTAGGAAAGGCTGCTAGGGAAGAGCCTCAGTAACACAGCGGGCGGGTGACCCTTGAGGTGTGGCTGTCCCTCGGCTGTTTGGGAGTGTGAACGGGCTGGCTGTGTTTGATGGCATAGATTCCCCAAGGCCCTTCACCCACACTTTATTCTGTAGCAGCTCCTGATTTGCCTGGCGCGTAGTATGTGCTCAGGAAGGAAGTGCTGAATTGAATTCCGCTCACACCCTCGTGTACCTCTCTTCTTCCGAATGCTTCACTAATGGGCTGTGGTGACATGCTGGAATTAGAGTTCTGGCTTTAAAAATGGTGTCCTGATGTGTAGACATGGTCATATATAACAGGGGAGAAGATTCATTCACTTCCAGCTGCTCGAGTTTAATTAATGCTCCTGGAAAACCATTAAATGTTTTTAGATTTAATGGTTTAAATGATATTGACCATTCACCAATGAGGGGAAAGCTAGGTCTCTGGGAGGAATATAAAGAAAGGAAGACAAGGATATTCATCCCGCTAGGCTTCTCACTGGCTGAGTCTCAGAGAGGGACATCCTCCCACTTCAGCTTTTCCTTAGTCAAATAGCTACTCATCGTGTGGTTTTCTTTTCTTTTTTTTCTGCAATCTGGCTTTGAATGTAAACTGGCATTACATTCCATCCTTCCCATACCCACTCACTCACCCTCCATTCTCTTTGACTGTGGCGAGGGCCACCTTGTCACTCCCAGGGCCTTTGCCCTGAGGTTCTCTCTGACTCAGTGATCTGCTAGATCCTTGCCATGGTCGGCTTTTCTTGGATGACCCCAGGATCGCCCCACTTCCATGATATGATTTCCTGACTCTGCTTTGCTTATCTTTGAACACTCAGCAGTGCTAGAAATTATAGTATGTGTTTGCCTGTTTACCTGTCTATCTCTACTCCTAACCTGTAAGAACCTTCTCTATCTCTGGAACGGTGTCCCTTGTGCTTTAAAGAGGATCCAGCACACAGCAGGCGCTCAGGAAACATTTGCTGAATGACTAAATGACAACGGTTTTATTTTGTCCCTGAACAACTTATGGTCCATTTGGAAGGACAGAAATGATATTGAAGAAGATAAATAAAACAAGCTGACCCATAGGGAAAGCCAGATAAATGGTTTCTGGCCATCAGAGGCAGGATTGGCTTCATTAGGAGGGGAGGAAAAGACCAGTGTGTGTGGCAGAGGCTGGGCTTCCCATGCCCGTCCTCTTGGCCCACAGGTCTCTGCACCTGCCCTAGGCAGCGTCTGGTCTTTCTGGCAAACCCACCCACATGCTTAGCTTTCTGGTTCTCTGTTTTCCAGTTCTAGAGGAGCTTTCCAGCTGGGGACAAGTGACCAGAGAGACCGGAAGCCAGTGGACGCTCACTTCCTGTTCAGCATCTGGACAGCTCCGAGGGAAAGAGAGAGCCCAGGGCGGGAGCCTTATTGCATTCCTCCCTGCCTGTCCCCTTCCCCACTTCACCTGGCACCCTTTCAGGTGACTTTCCAGCACCCGCAGGCAGTGCAGTTGCGAGACACTCTGGCCACCTTAGAAACAGCGACCAGGAGATGTTCTGCTGGCTCTGCCTCTGGGAGTCTGGGTGACCTCCCAGCACAGACCCTGCCACGTCCGCTGCCCTGGTGAGGAGGGGCTTTCTGTTTGGGGAGGGACAAGCAGAGAGAGAGAAAAGCCAGCAGTGGGAGTCAGGAGCCCTGGGCTCCTTCTTGGCTCTGCCACTCCGTACCGTGTGGCTTGGGTGGGTCCCGGACTTTCTCTCGGCACTGGCCCGGCTTCCTTCTCGCTCTGGGCCCCTCATCAGCCTCGTTTCTCTCCTCTCACTACGACTGTCTGCATCTGCCTCTCAGTCTTTTCAGCATACTGCACAACCAGCCTCCAGTTTTGGGGGGCTGGCTGGTAGAGCACCTAGATTTCACTGCTCCTGGGGAGGCCAGGGGAGACCTAGATCAGGTGGCCTTCGCTGGGATCCTGGAGAAAGCCACTCTCTCTGTGCCTGAGGTGTCATTATTGTTAATAATGATGACATCAGTCTATCTCATCAGCATCTCGAGTGCTTAACGAAGAAAAATGCTTTTGTCACTGTTGGTAAATACGAAGCGCACCCACTCAATCAGAGTGACACCCAGACGGGCGATGTGCTCTCTTTCTGCTCTCCCTCCTGCTCATCTGGGATCCTGCCCTTCTTCAGCGGAAGTGTTTATTTTTTATTGATGTTTCAGCACTTTGACAAATATATTTTTCCATGAAGAGAAACATAATTAACTTAAGTCATTTATATTAATCATGGGGGGGGGAAATCATGCAAAACAGGGGTGATTTTTGTTCAGAACAAGGCACGTTATCTAATGAATATAGATGATGCTGATTTATGTGTTTATCCAAAAAGCATCAGAGAGAAAAAAGAGCCAACACTAAACCCCACCCTGCCCCCCAGTTCTAAAAAAACCCATCATAGTCTGTTTAATGCTGCTTCCTGGTTTGCAGGCATCCTGCCCATGGATTGGAAAATAGAATAGAATAGAATAGAATGGAATAAAATGAAACTGCTTCTCAAGTGCTTGCAGAGGTTGTATGGCAGGAGAAGTTCTCTGCTAGCGTGGTGTCCTTGTAGGAACCTGCGGAAGTTGGCACTACTGGTTCCCAAAAGGGCTAGGCTGAGCTGGTCTACCTTGGCAGTCCGGTGCAGACTGCCCCCTTCTGGAAGGATTTTGAGGTGGGTCAGGGTTGACTGTTGTCAGTGGGAATCAGACCTTCAAACTCAGATTCCCCAGCCATGTCCATCAGCAAGGCGATGCAGTGGCTGGAAGGGTGGAAGGGTTTGGCCCATTTCTATGTCCACCACCCCACCCACATAGGATGAGCAACTGGGGGGCTTCATGTGTGGGACAGCGAGAGGAGAGAAGGCAGTATTGGGGTATCACTAAGCTGTAGGATGACCAAGTTGGAAGCTGTGCACTGTCTGGAACCACCTTTGTCTTCCCACCGAGGAAACTGAAATCCTGAGAGAGGTCTCAGTGATGGCATTTGTAGTTACCCTGCCTGAGCCCTTCTCCGGGGTATCTGTGTTGTGACCCTGCATGGGCTGCTGTCCATCCAGACGGGACACAGAAGAGGAAATGGAGGCTTGAGGAGAGGGAGCTATTCTGCAGGCAGTGGACTGAAACAAATCTCAGACTCTGATCTTTCCAAGGCGCAGGGAGAAAAATGGCCCCTGTGTGTGACATACGCTGGGGACCCTTGATGTGAGATACCGGGAGCTCTTCCAGACCTCTGTGCTTCTTTGTTGTTGGTGTTACATGCTCCGTCCCCTCTGCAGTCACTAGACTTAAAAATGGCCACAAAAGCTCAGGGCATTGCGAGCCGGCCTTGAGAATTCTGGGGGATGGTTCATGACCCATGGACGGTGGTGGCACCAGGATGGAATAACTAGATGGGGGTGCCAGGGGAGAGCAGCCAGGGGCTGGGGTTTGGGAAGAGCAGGGGAGCCTCCCTGCAGCTGTCCAGCCCTGTGGTCTAGGACAAGAGCTGCTGCCCTGGGCAGGTAGAGACATGGGTGCTGGGCAGGGGGTGGGCTGAACCCCAGAGTTGTGCGGTCATCTCCTGTCCGCCCTGGGCTGGTCACACTGTCAATCCATCCCGGGACCCCAAGTAATAGTCTCGTTGAGTAGTGGGCTGGACTAGACTTTCTGTGTGGCTTTGGAGGAGACACCTGCTCTCTGGCCTTGGTTTCCTGTACCTTCACCATGGAGCAGCTTAGGGGGCTCAGGGGTCCCCGTGAGCTTAACGCCTAGGGCAGGAGGGCAGCAGGTGTGTTGCTCATTTTATTATCATCATTGCAAACAGTCAAAGCCTAAGAGCTCCTGCCTCTTCATTGGGACAGCTTACTGCGCCGAGTGACACCAGATGCCCTGGCAGTGGCGGGAGGGCCAGCGTGCAAGGCCAAGTGCGGGCCCTGAGTTCTCTGCCAGCAAAGACCGTCTGCAATTTTTCTCCTTCCTGGTCCGCTGCTCCCCGCGCAGGCCGGCTTAGCGGGTGCCAGCACCCATCCATCCTCCACTGCCTGGACGGCAGCGCCAGAGAGCACATCTGTCACTGTCTCTGGTGGCATGGATGACTGGCGTGTCAGCTTTGACAAATGCCTGTGCTGGAGAGCTCCGTGCGGCTGTGGGTGCTTAGAGATGCCAGCAACTTGCAAACACAGGCGAGCTGCTCCACACGCCAGCGGACACAAATGAGGACCAGGGCGCCTGGGGACCAGGGAGGGGAAGGACAGGAGCGGGGTGGGCCTTTCACCCCCCAGGAAACTGTGCAAACTGTTTGCTGCCCCTGCCTTGCCCTGTCCTGTCCTCAGTGGTATTGCGGGAATTGGTCACAATTGTCACCACACCACCAGCAATGAGGAAACATTAGCAGACACCTGGCTCAGAGACGGGGTGCCTATAGACATTCTCAGCAAATTCCCACAAGCACCCCATTTTACAGATGGGCAAACTGACACCCAGAGAAATATCTGGTCAGTGGGTCATCTAGAAGGGGTCAAGATAGGCAAGGCATGCAGGGCTTGGCAAACGCATCCTGCAAAGGACCAGAAGCATCATGTTTTGTTCCATGAGTCCCACGTCTGTGCTGTTGTTTGGAAGTCACACAACGATAACTGAGGGTAGCTCTGTCCTGATGCCACTTTATTTATAAAAAGTTGGCCAGCATGGCTTTGCAGCTGTCTAACCTCAGTTTATTGATCCTGCTCTGCAATTCAAGATCAAAGGAAAAGGGGTTTCTTTTCACTGCAGAGTGGCAGAATCTGTCTGGTTCTGAGCATGGGCTTGGAAGCCAGTGTGCTTCTGTTCCAGCCCTGCGTGACCCTCAGAAAGTGGCTTAATAACTCTATGCCTCCATTTTCCTACCTGTGAAAAGGAAAGAATAGTACTATCTACCCCAAAGGGTTGTAATGTGGGTTCAGTGATCAGCTCCTGCCATCCATGCCAGGGAAGGTTATTGGCAACACCCAAGAGTCTTCTGATGCCTATTTAAATGGTGGGCTAGAGCCAGGCATTGTTGAGCACACTTATCCCAGCACTCTGGGTGGCTGAGGCAGGAAGATCACAAGTTCAAGCCGAGCCTGGGCACTTCAGTGAGACAGTCTCAACATAAGCTGAGACTCTAGCTCAGTGCAAAGGTTCCACGAGGTACTACCAGGTTCAAGCCCCAGGACTGGAGACAGCAGTGACAACAACAAAACAACTGCAGTCCGAGGAAAGTCTCCTGGCTCAGCTCTCTGTGTTCCAGCTTTCTCCTTCCTCCTGCCCCCCTTTGCTCCCCGTAAATCCTCAGCGGGGGAAGGGCCTGCTTCCCCACGTGTTCAGGAGCTCCGTCCTGCCAGTGACTCCTGCCTGCCCAAGGTCACACAACCCTAAGTGGCAAATTCTAGACTCCTATCTCCCGCAAAATGCCCTTTTCCAGGGAAGCTTGCACTTGGTGAAACAAAGTCTTGGTCCTGCAGGTGGGAGGGGCCTGGAGGCTGAGGGGCACAGGTACGGAGACAGATCCAAGGCCCGTGCCCAGCTCATCCCAGCCAGACCCTGCCTCCCTCTCCTGCCTTCTCAGCCCCCGCATGCGGCATGATGAGGCTGACAGCAGGAAGTGGACACAGCATCTGCAAACACATCGCCCTTGAGTCTGAGCACCGGAGTTCTCCAGGCCCTGCTATCCATTGCTGTATGTTAAGGAAACAAAGCAAAACAAAGAACCGCAGTCCAGATGTCGGGCTCATGACTGGTGAGGCCCTTGTGGTTCCTGTGCAACATAAACAATTTCACAGAGTATTGACATCCACGCATCCTCTCTGTGACTGTAACGGAACAGCAGAGACACAGGATATTGCAAAACTGCACATATGAATGAACATCCTTATCTCCCGGCTAATTTGCCCTTTAGGTAAAAATGATTAAGATGTTCACCCAGCAAATATCTCTGAGACCCAACAGTGTCTGATCTGGAACAACCCTTGCTCCCTCACCTCACCTCCTCCAGGGCCTCAGCAAGAGCCAGAGCCAGTGACAGAGCCGCTGAGAATCATCAGGGGAGGCTCTTGAGTACACACCAAGTAGTCGGCCATTGTTCTGGCGAAAATGGCGGCATCACCACAGTTCTGCTCACTGGTTCTTCCGATAGACAGTGAGAGTGTGCCCTGCCTGGCCGTGGACACTGGTGTATTTTACGAGTCTGTGTCCTGGAAGAATTAGAACACGCATTTCACAAATCACCCAGCCCTTTGGAGGGCTTGCAGCATGGCTGTGGGATTTTTCAAGTACACAGTTCAGATCATGGGGGACGGAGCTCTAGCTACTGGGCTGGCTTTGTCTGGCCGTGGGCGTCAGCCCAGTCCTGTGGGTTCAAGTGCGGGGTTTCCTGGGAGACGCTGTCATCTCAGAGCTGATCATCTGCAGGCGACTGCGAGACAGGGGTGTGGGGGGGCCTGTCAGGCTCACTGGGTCTGAGGTTCTGTTGGCTTCACATTGGAGCTGCCAAGGGTGACCAGACAGTAGCACATCAGCTCTGTGTTGTCCCTCTTAGGCCTGGGTGTCCAGTGAAGCCTCACAGAACACTCTGAGCCAGCTGCTGGACCAGGTCATTACTGCTCAGTCCTCTGTAACCTCGTGCAACAGTGGCCCCTTGAGATGTTCTTGGGCGCACACGACCCTGTCCTGGGGTCTTCATGCTGCTGCCCTCTATCTATCTATTGTGTCCCCTTGTGGGCGTAGGCATGGCTGCCCCATTGATTTCTTCAGGTGTCCCTGGCTAGGGCCGCTTTTCCTGACTGCCCTGTCTAGATCGGGCTTCCTTTACCCTGCCGTGATGGTTCCCTGTGCTTCCATCCCTAGCACAACACACATTTTCTTTGCACAGTTTGTTTATCGTCAGCCTCTCTCCTTAGAGCTGCGCCAGGCCCAAGGCTTTTTGTCCATTTTGGTCCCAGCTATAGTTCCTGGGGGTTAGAACTGGGTTTGGTGCCAATATTCAATACATTTTTGCCAAAAGAATTAATGATTAGCCTATTCCTATCTTAAAAGGTTTTTCTTATCAAACATTTTCATCATTCATTATATGACCACATGCTTTTTCCTTTGAATTTATTAATGTAATGAATTACATTGATTGATTTTCTCTGATGAATCTGTGTTACCAGGATATCTCTTGATTATAACTTTGTGCCACATTCCATTTGTCAGTATTTTATTTTAATGTTTTTCCATTTACATTTGTAAGAGCAACTGGCTTACAGTTTGTCTTTTACTAAGTGACCTGTATCGGTTTTGGTTTTAAGGCAATGTGGGCCTCATAAAGAGAATCACAGTGTTTTATCTTTTTCTATGATCTGGAAGAGTTTAATGAACATCGGAATTATTTGTTCTTTAAAGGTTGCACAGATCTCAGCTGTGAAACCATCTGTTCCTGGTGCCTTTTATAATGGTAGCTCTTTAATCACCTTGCTGGTCCCTCCTGCTCCAATTGGCCTCATTATGTTCTACTTCTCCGTGGGTCAATTGAGTTAATTTATATTTTGCTAGGTAAATATCTATTTCTTCTAGATTTCCCATTATGTCATCACAGACTTGTTGCAAAATCCCTTTGTGATCTCTTCATTTCCAGTACATCAATGACGATGTCTCCTTGCCCATTGCGAATTCTGCTTGATTTTGTTCTCTTCTTTTCCCCTTTAATCTGGGTCCTAATACATTTTCCTGATCTCATACTTTGCAGAAATAGAGAGAGCCTGGGCCCCATTGGTTCACTGGAGAGAGGAGGCTGGCACATGGTAGCTCAAGATGACACCAGTAATGGGAACCTAGTGGGTCCGGGGAGGGAAGGTAGGTGATGCTGATGGCTGGACTTGGATTCCTGGACCCATCACTTACTGGTTTGGGGACTTTAGTAGAACCTTTGTTTCTCTGAACTTCTGCTTCCTCATCTGGCAGTGGTGGCATCTGCTTCACATGGGCAGAGCAGTGGGTCAAGGCCTCTCCATGTACAGGGTGCTTGGCACCATACCTGGTAGGTGTCACGCAAGGAAGACACGAGGCACCATGATGGAGGCAGCATAGTCTCGGTCGGTTTCCAGAGGCTGCTGGCCTGTTCCCCGTATGTGCAACTTTCTGACACTGGTGGGAATTGTCGCAACTCTGTGCCCAGTCGGAGAGTGCAAGAGCTCCTTTTCTCCGTTGGGAGCAGTGAGACTTTGCCCTGGCATTTCTAAGTCATCTCGGTCCTATTTCCTGGTGGGCATCAGGATACTAAATGGCACACACCTGTGATCCCAGCTCTCTGGGAGGCTGAGGCACAGAGATCACAAGTTCCAGCTTAACCACGGCAACTTAGCCAGACACTGCCTCATGATAAATTTTTAAAAAGGCTAGGCGTGTAGCTCAGTGTGGAGCCCTAGGCTCAGTCCCCAGAATGGGAAAAAGAGAATCATGTGTGGCTGGGCTCCACCCTCTGAGTATCAGAGTCAGTGTATCGTAGGAACAGAGCACACTGTTTTGCCCTTAAGGGTTTGCAGTGGGCGCCTCTGCTGGTGGCCCAGGGACCACACCTGGAACCACTGAGCAGAAGAAATCTTTGCCCTTGCCCGTGTGCCTGGGGTTAGATGACAAAGTCCTACTCTTCTCACTGGAAGGTGGGATTTGCCTGGCTAAAACATGAGTCCTTGTTAGTGGGTGGTGGAGGGGTGGCTCTCCCACATTCTTAGGGTTATAATTGGCCCCCCAAAATGCCAGCTATGCCTGAGCCCTGTTACAAACAAGATATGGGGCCCAAATAGGACCAGCATGAGATTGTTGTGTCCAGTGAAGTACAAGTACATCTGTATCCACAGCACTACACTTCGTAGCTCAGACAGAGCTGGCCTGTGTGTTTCCTAGTTTGGTCCCTGGCGAGAGCCCGTGGAGTGGGCAGTGCACAGGTCACAGCCCCACTCCACAGGTGAAGGGTCACAGGGGATCAATTTCTTTACCTGTCACTGAGTGCCAGGCCAGGAATGTTACAGATCACGGCTCATTTATGCCTCACAGCAATGCCTGGCCATGGGTATTATTCTCCTGAGGTTGGGCGCTGAGGCTGAGGAGTGAGTGACTCATCAGAGGTCACGCACCTCATTAGCAGCAGAGCCATGTCTAAAATCTGCTTCTCTGTCTCGCCATTCAGGGATCTAGCTAAGTCACCATGTTCAGTGTGTGGCTAGGAGGAGGCTCTCAGCTACTCGAGTCGCTGTAGCTAAAGAGAACTGATTTGCTCTTTCAGATTCTGCCCTGATGGCCTCTCTGGGTTTTAGCTTGGTCAGTCCTGCTGACCCTGGTCACCATCTCAGGGGGAGTTGGAAGTAGACAGGCGAAGCTGAGTAGCCATGAGAACAGGAAAGCAGTGGACGCAGGTGGTCAGGAATGACCGGAAGTGCTTAGGGTGGCCAGGTTGGGGCTTTGGAGCAGTTGTGTGGGAGGAGACAGGGAGGCCAGCGACGGGGATTCGTGGAGCTCTCTGTGGACCCCACCCCTCTTCTGGAGAGATGCAAGAGTTGGAATAAATACAGTTCCCTTGGCCCGTGGCAGTGTTGGTATCTGTTGCTCGGCGGGTCACAGGTCACAGGAGAGACTGTGGTTGACAGCATGAAGGATAAGCCTCCATATGTTTGAAGGAAATGAAAAAAAAATTTTTTTTCAGTCATATCTGCTGTACATGATGACTGCATTTGTTGTGGGGAGTTGGTATACACATATCACATATCTACGTTCTTTGTATTTCCCTGCATGCTAACATGTGTAAAACAGCTCTGTGACAGAGACCGAGAAGGAAGGAGATAGAGGAGAAAAGGGACCAAGGTCAGAGAAACGAAGACCAAAGAAAAAGGGATATCATTGTTTAAACACTGGGTAGGTGGGAGCAGAATGCTGAGAGGCATCAGGGACATACAAAGAAGACTACTGCCTCTTTTGCCTGCGACAGAGACCCTGGCCACCGTGTTGCTCAAACTTTTCAGATTGCGATGTACTATTAGGAATGTGGTTTCCATTGCTACCTGATACTTATACCACATATAACAGAAAAAAAAAACCACAAACATTTTCTTGAGTTTTTTTTTTTCTAAGAGTACTGGATGTTGGACCCCAAATCTTCACACTGAGCTGTCACATAACATGTTACTCATTTTGAATTTGAGATAGTGTCTTGCTAAGTCGCTGAACGGCCCAGGCTGGGCTTCGGCTTGTGAGAGTGCTGGGATTGCTGCTGTGAGAAAACAGTTTGACAGAAAATACTCCTTGCTCCTGTGGTTCCCAGGAAAACTCCCGCCCTGACATCGATGTCCTTGGTGGCCTTTCCCTCGCTGACTCTGGGCTTGTTTGGGTGATACAAATGATTAAATCTCATGACAAGAACTCATCCTCTAGTGGGGATGACTCTTGGGCTGGTCCCTGGGCCTGGGTATGGACTTGTCTTACTGTGGAAGCTCCTGAAGCCATAGGAAGAGGCCATTTGGAGAAGGACCGAAGCCCCCTGAGGTCCCCGCTGATAATCAGCACCAGCTCTCCAGCCATCCAGGAAGAGAACCCTCCTGTCCCTGTTAAGCCACCACACCTGATTCCAGGAAGCTGTCCTCACTGAGCCCTGGAAAATCAAAGCTTCATGCACAAATAAATGTTGTCTTAAGCTCATTACATTTTGGGTTATTTAGTTCTGCAACAATCTATGACCAAACGTCTTTATTATATGCAATGCGCCAGAAGGTTTTCTTCTCTGTTCGGTTCTATTCCATTTTTCCAAGTGCTGAGCAGGTTTCACGACCCACTAATGAGTCATGATCCAGTCTGCAAACTGCTCCTGGAGTCAATGGCAGGTGTGTGCGGGGTAATCTGCCTTCCGTTCTCACATCCAGTGCCGCTGCTCTTAGACTCACAGTGTCTGAAATGCTGGTGACCTCAAGTGTCGCTCAGTCCAGGGCTCTGTCTCAGGAAGGGCGTCCACATCATGTGGGTGTCAGGCTGACATTACATTCTGAAGACCTGTACTCACCAGGGGTTTTAGCCTTTCCTTCTGTTTCTGAATCCTATAATTTATTCCAAGGATGCATCCAAGGACAGCTGGCTGGTGCCAATCCTGCCATCCCGAACCTACCCCACACATGCAGAGTCACACTCTCCTTCCCACCAGCTTCTCTGCCCTCAGTCCCTCCAGCTCCTGGATTGAGGGGCAGCAAGTAACTTTCTGTGTCGCTCATGCTTCCTGGAACACAGTTCCATGAACTATTTAGCATCTTCCTCTAACACAGTGATTCCTGAATCATGACAGAGACCAAATCAGCAGAACTACTCAGAGAATTTGCTAAATACAGGGACCCAGATCCCCAAGATATGCAGCCACAGCTGCTTGGGGGCAGGACCTGGGCATCTGCATGCAAGAAGCTCCCAGCCAGCTCAGCTGCAGACTGACTCAGGTCAGGCCCGACTGCTCCAGGGGCTTATGACACGGATCGGTGTACAATGTATGCACCACGTTCTCACCTTTTCTAGCCTGTTCTACTTTATTTTTTCAAGGGTTGTTTGTGACTCATCCAGCTGGCTTTATGAATCACTGACGGGTCTCAGCATAACATTAAAAACAAACTGACCTGAGCAAACAGCGCCTCGGTGCTGTGCCGCAGGCGTGGCTGATTTGTGTGCGCTCCGCTCTGGTCACGGTCATTTGGAGTCGCAGGCACAGCCTGCCTTTCCTCATCTGCTCTGGAGTTTGGATGCTGCCGGTGCTTCAACTGATCCAGCACTTAGCAGCTCTGTAGTGAGTGAGTTCGTTGATCTTTGGGGGGAACCTGGAGTCTGGTGCAGACTTGGGGTGCAGCTGGTCACACACCTTGGGTCCCTGAGGCTTGATTTGAAGGAAGCAACAGGCCTAGGAGCTTCGGCTTGGGGAGAAGGACAGAAATGGGCGGGGGCATAAGCGCTCACCTCTGATTTTTCCCTTTGGCTATCGCTTCTGCGAGCTAAGTGAGCAGGAGCTAAAGTCTGGGGTCCAAGAGTGAGGTCCCTGAAAGGCTGTGTGAGCTTGGAGGGCGAGGCCGCTCCAAGTCTCCAGGGGCTTCTAACAGGGCCCTATGGGCTCCTGTATTTATATGATCTTCTCTTGAACTTATACGTTCATCGGTGTCACACCTTGAGCTGAGATGACTTCTAGGATCTCTCCACTGTGTAGTAGGATATGCCTGTCCCCCACCTATGTCTTCCAGAGGAAGCAGGATATTGGAGTGGGGGCCCATCCTTGCCGCCTAAGAAGGCCCCGTCTCTTTTGTTTGTCCTCAGCTTCTAGCCACTCCAACCTCTCCATCACTGTGACACTTGAGACAGCCACAGAAATCAAAATAAGTTCCAAAATGTGCCATTGATGGTGTCCAAGAGTCTTCTGGTGATTGATTTAGTGGCTGCAGCTGGGCATAGATGCAGACAGACAGCTAATGAGGTGATTTTTCTAAATGCAAAGCGTAAACAAGTTGCCAGCTTCACCCTTGCCACATCTCTGGGGTCACTCAGCCTCCCCCAGTTTACTTTGCATTTCTTTCTTTTTTTTTTTTTTTTAATTTTTGAGACAGGGTCTCACTTTTGTAGTTCAGGCTGGCCCTGAGTTCAGCTTTGAACTCACAGCAATCCTCTGCCTCTGCTTCCCAAGTGCTGGGATTACTGCCATGAGCCACCATGCCCAGAACTGTGGTATGTGGTTCTGATTGCTGGTGGGCGTGAGTCTCCACTCCTAGCATTGTTGTATGTGGTTACCAGGGATTGAACTCCAGTCCTTGCACTTTCAAGGCAGGCGCCAGAACCACTGAGCTAAATCTCCGGCCCTCACTTTCCATTTCTACACTGCTATGGGTTGATCTTGTTCCCTCCAAAATGACATGTCAGGGTCCTGATCCCCAGCACCTCAGACTGTGAACTGGAGACAGGCCCTTTACAGAGGTAATCGTATTCAAATGGGGTCATTAAACTGGGCTCCAATTCAACATGGGTGGTGTCCGTATGTAAAGGTGACATTTGGGCACAGAGAAGGAAGGAGACACACAGAGGGAAGATGAGATGAAAACACAGAAGGCAGCTTTTGCCAAGCTGGAAAGGGAGAGCTGGAGCAGAGCCTCCCAGACAGCCCTGGGCAGGATCCCGCCCTCCACTCTGCGCTCTCCAACTTCCGGCCCCAGAATTCAGAACACTGTGATCTTCTACTGATGCCACCTAGACTGTCATCCTTTTCCCAAAAGCCCCAGCAAAGAACTACATATTTAAACACTGCTGTGACTTCTTTGCTTTCTTGGTAGGTGGTTGCTCCCCATTCCTGTGGCAGTGTGAGTGAGGACGGAGGGAGATGAGCTGTGGAGATGTCCAAGCGTGGGGCTTAGAGCCACAGTGCCTTCCCAAACCCTGGCGGGATCTGCAGTGATGCTTCCTATGTTTCTAGAAGGTTTGCAAGCTGTATTTGAGTGACTACGACTTCTGATCCCTCATGGCCACACCCCCAGCCCCTTCTGTCACACCTGGTAGCCTTCTAGTGCCCACACGGCATTCTTCTGAGTTGGAAGAATATAACTGGAATGGAGAGGAGATTATGTATGCTGTCCCTTCCATTTGCTACCTGTCCCCATGCAAGAATGGCTTCTGGGGACACCCTCTGTGTTTGCCGCCCTGGCAAGGTGTCAGCTGACAGACCACCGCAGGAGCAGACCTCGCGGCACCCAGCTCCGAAGGTGTGTGAGAGGGTGGAAGAGAAATACCGAGGTTTGCAATACAAAGCCTGGTTCTCTCTGGCGTCACCTGTGTACTGTAAGTTTGGTACTAGAGGGGTGTGACAAGCAGCTAATGAATATAAATATTATGTTATTTTTCTGCACCGTAGACACGTTTATACCATTTGTCAGCTTTTCGAGATCTGTAATTTTTTGATTTTTCTCCTTTGGGACGGTTACTGTTGTATCTTATTTTGCATCATGATCTTGATGTCTCTTGCTTAAGGGGTGTCTTAGTGCCAGGCCTACCCTTCAGATGGGCCTGCTGTGAGGGAGGAGGGGGCGGGCAGAAGAGGGAGGGGGCATTTGGAGCCTCCCTGGGGGAGACGCAAAGGTGGAAAGAGCGGCTGCGTAAGCTGGCTTGGGCTGAGAACCGAGTGGCGCCCATCCCCCATGACCTGTCTCTGCTGTGTTCCGGTTCAACCTCCACCCCCTCACTGAAACTCGAGCTCCATTAGTGGGGACTCTGCTTTGTTCCCTCACATCACCCTGTGTGTGAGAATGCTCAGGAAATACTGAATGGAGAAGGGGATGGGAGTTGCTAGGACTCTACAATGGCAACCTCTCAACAAGGTAATGTGACCCGGCGGAGCTCAGTGAGTTGCCCGTCACAGCCACTTGGGATCTGGAGCTTTAGCTGCTAAGTGCGGTCACGTGCACCCCACATTGGAGGGACCCTCTTGTTAGGCGGGAGCTCAGCTTCCAGGTGAGAACCACTCAGCTAGTGCTAGCCCCCCTCTCCACAGAGAAAGGCAGCAAGGTGCAGAAAGGCAAAGCTATTGCCCAAGGATGCAGAGCAGGTTCAAAAGAGTTTAGGAGTCTAAACTCCAGCTAACTCTAACCCTAAACTTAACCCTAAGCCCTCCTGAGCATTCACCCCAAATCCTCCTGAGCACTCACCCCAAGTCAGGGGCCCAACAAGAGCCCCAGAGGCCTCACAGGAACATAGGGCTGCAGGTGAGGGAGATGGTGGACTCTCACATAAAGATCTGACTGTAAAGCATTACTTTCCTTTGCTCCATAGATGTGTCCACCATGTCCTGTGCACGGGGCTGATGGGAGTTTGTGTGGACTTGGGTGATGGGGACACCTGCAGGTAGGGGAAGGAGGCTGGGAAGGTTATGGGGTGGAGAGCAGAACAGGACATTGGGAGCTTCAGGCCCATTGCCATTAATCATGAAATGACTTGACTGCATTAAGAAATGCCCAGGGAGTTAGTAAAGCACAGCTCTAAGTGCGTCTGGCGGGGTCATGGAGGTGTGACCTTGGGGACTGTGTCTGATCCATCTCTCCTCTCTTTCTGCTTCCTTTCTCTGCTTCCCAGAGCAAACTAAGCATCCCTGCTCTGCCACGCCCTCCACGGTGAGGTTCCTGCCTGGGCCCACCTGACCGCAGACTGAACCCTACGATGCTGTAGCGATGGGAGCTGTTTTGCTGAAGCAGGGAAGGCTTTTGAGGTGGGAAAAAGGGAAGAGTGGGGGATCTGGAAGTCAGATCTAGCACATTTCACAGCGATGACTAGTTGAGGGATTTGGCTAATGCCGACAAGCCTCCCCAGGAAGCGAGGAAGGGGCCGTGGGAGGCAGGGCATCGGCACTGCCTGGCGGGAGGCCTTCCATGTGAGGTGGATTTCACTCTCTTGAGCCATAGAGAATTAAGTGAACAAGTAGCCAGTGGGATTCATTTGCCAACCATGGGCAGGAAGAAGAGCTTAGAAGTGGATGAGAACGTTCTGGATTCCTGTGGGCAACCTGGAAAAATGTCCTGGATTGTGGGGATCAGGCCTGGGAGGGGGGAGTCTGGAGCTCAGAGTGTGTGGACAGGAGGAAGAGGCGGCTGGGGAAGGGACAGGGTTAAACATGGGAGCACAGTGTCTGATCTCCAGGCAGGGGAGGGAGGAGGAGCTGCAATCAGCCAGGGCCACTCTGGCCTGACTCAGCACTAGACAATCACCTCCCTCATTAGCATCCCAAGCCTAAGTGGTGTGTCTGTGATTATGTGTTTTTACACTAATTAATTTATTCTCATCAGAGGAAGGAATGCAAGTGGCTTCCTCACAGTTTGAGGAACAGGGACAATGAGCCGCAGTCCAGTCCCCCAAACTCCTGCAGCACTGCAGGAAGAAGATGCTGGGTCATTTGTCGTTGTGAATCATAGCTGTGTCTCCAGCAGGTGCCCGCCATGGCAACCTGGAAAGCTAAGATATATTCTGCAGACTGCTGTAAAACAACCCGTTGGAAGCTCCTCTTTGTTTATGCTTCCCTGAAGAAGAGCCACCAGACCACAACAGCGTCCCAGACTGCAGGCACAGCTGCAAATCAAGCTTGTCCTGCACCTGTAGGACGCAGGTGGCCAAAGGTGGCTCTGGATAAGCATTAGTCTTCCTCTGCCACTCCTTGGGTCTCCACGTCATCAGAAGCTATCTGTCTGTGTGTCGGCTCTGGCTATGAGAGCTCAGTGGAGCTATCTCAAAGAAACCAGGCCCCACTGTGTTGTCTGTGGCGTTTCTGCTCAACAAGTGTCACTTAGGCCTGGTGTCCCTTGGAGGGAGGCCACAGAGCTGGTCCTCCTCACTCCTGATGGCCAGACTCAGCCACCATTTGGCCTGTCCCTCTGTTTCTTCTCTTATGGTTTTTTTTTTTTTCCAGGTTTGAGGTTATTCTTAGACTCCTCCAATACATCTATTCTTCGCAAAGAAGAACTGTGTGATAGGTATGGTGACATATGATCTCACGTGTGAGTGGAGATACTTCCGGGAGTGGTGTAAGAGCTGCCGGCACCTGCTCGTATTTTCTTGACCCTTGCTGTCCTGACACTTGCTCAGTCAAGTTTGTTCACTGGGGCAGCGAGGAGCAGCCCCAACCCACACAGGGACGGGGCTGCTGGGATGCAGTTAGCAGTAAGTATCCCCTGTGTGCCCCAGGCTCCAGGAGGCTCCCTGAGAGTGAATCGTGGTATCCCCGGTGCTCTCCAGCATGACTCCGCTTCCGGTGTCATTGGCCCCTCCCCTTCCGGTGTCATTGGCCCCTCCCCTTCCAGTGCCATTTCTCCTTACCTCTTCCTTTGACTCTCTAGAGCACTTCTTGCCTTCAAATCTTGACCTTGGGCCATCTGGGCCTGTGACAGGTATGGTGACCCCTCATGCATGTCCCCTGCCTGGCACTGCCCACCTTGGTACCATCCCAGAGTGCCCCCTCACAGTCTGCAGAGTGAATGTGTGTATGTGTGGGGGAGGGACTGCTCTGGCCAGGAAGTCAGAGCAGGCTGTCAGGCACTTGAAGGGGTGATGCTTCCCCTCCTGCATCCTTGCTGCCTTCCTCCCAGTGGCGGTCCCTTAGCTTCTTCCTTCTTTGCTTCTCTTCCAATCTTTGGGACTGCCATTCCCACCCCCTCTCTCTGAGAATGGCTGTACTTTGTGCTTTGCTGTGAGCACTCAGAGCACAGGAAGTGAGCATGCACACATCTCCCTGAATTACCTGCCGCCCATAGGCACCTGCTGCCCACATCTGTGCTGAACACCTGGCTGGCTTCTCTCTATGTTCCTATGGCCCACCTGTCTGGGATCCTATCCTTCCACACCTGCCGCTGCCTGTCACCTCTTCCTGGAAGTGAGGTGAAGAGAGACGATCTGAACCCTCAGTCTCAGGTCTCAGCTGGCTTAATTTTATGGCAGTTGTAGCACTCAGGCATAAATCTCCATTTTTGTGATCATCAGCCCCAAACAAACTCAAGAGACCCAAAGCTATGGAGGTCAGGAGCTGGGGTTTTTCCTTTGAACTTCCTAGAGTGTAGTCCAGTGTTCCTGTGGTGTGAGGGGGAGGCCCTGGGAGGACCCTCCCTCTTCTAAGCCCACACTTATAATAAAAATTACTGTGTACTGAGACTATCCAGTAGTTAGGACTAAAGATCCATCAAGCCTTGATCTCGAAGAGTGTCCAGGATGGTAGGCATTGCTGTTCCCATGTAGTGAATGAGGACACTAAACATCAGACACCTGAAATGCTGCCTCAAGACAGCACAAGCCAGGCACTGCAGTGCATGCCTATGATCCCAGCACTCTGTGAGGTTGATGCAGGAGGATCGCAAGTTCTAGCCCAGCCTGGGCAACCTAACAACTTAGTGTAACCCTGTATCAACAAAGAAATCTGGAAGAGGGCTGGGATATAACTCAGCATGAAGGCTCTGGCTTCACCTCCTGGTCTGCAGTGTAACACCAGTGAGCAAGTGGCTCTGCAGGGACTCGTTCCCACCACGCGGTGACTGAGCAGAGGGCGGCTGGAGGAGACACCAGACTCGAAAGAGTTGGCAGATTCTCCCTGAGAGAGTGCATCAGGGCGGAGGGTACTAGGCCACTAAATACTGGAGCAAGTCAGGGCCTGGAGGCTCAGAGGCTTTGGGACAGGGGCCAGGGACACCAGATTCTGCCTGGCTCATGAAGAGCTGCTGGCACAGGACAGAAGTCAACAAATATTGATAGATTGGTTGATTGATTACCCGTGACATGGCCCAGTGTTGGCCCGGGGTCCAGCTGTCTGGTTGATTTGAGGTTTAATGACTTTGATTTTCAAGCCAGAACCAGACACAGATGCACACGGAGTTGGAGCCTCTGTTGTAAGCAGCTAACACAGCCTTGAGGGGTCGCACCGAGAGCCAGGAACAAGCCCAGATCCGCTCTGCTGGCCGCAGCCTCCGCGCCCCGCTGGAGGTGTTGATGGATATAGCACGTTCATGAGTGAGCACCAAGCCTGCCTCTTCCGGACAAGATAAATTAGCAGCTCTGTAGGCAGCTCTGCGGAGGGAGGGTGGCCAGACGTGGCAGAGCCGGGCCTGGGTGACACAGGACCTGTAAGATGCACACAGCTTCTGTGTGATGAGGACTGGGGCGGAGCATGGACCAGACCCAGCCTGAATGCTGGCTTCACAGAAGGGCGCTGAGCATCAGGGCTGAGAGACAGCTTGACCAAGGAAACAGACGTGCTTAGGAGGCAGCTCCGAGTCAGAGAGCCATCTTGGCCCTTCCAGAAACCTCACTGGACCTGCTTTAATAGTCTTTGGGGCGAAATGGAAGTGGAGAAGGTGTGATCAAAAAAAGTTGAATGTTTAAATTAAAAATATTTAATATAGCAAAAGGCTGTGAATCCCCTCAGAACACTCCCTGGCTTGCGCACTCTTTTCCCGTTGTCCTTGTCACGCTCCGCAGCAGCTCTGGAAGCTCTCTTTCTCGAGTGTCTTTAATTGCACCGTCATGGCTGCCTCCGTACTCTGAATCCATCCAAACCGGTTTCCTTTCATGGTCATGTTGACTTTGGGGAAGAACTGGGAGTCAAATGGTGCCAGATCTGGTAATTATAGTGAATGAAGACATAGCACAATGGCTGACAGTGTTTTGAATCCCTTCAGGACATCGAGGCAGCCTCAAAAAGACTCTCACAAAAGAGGACTTCCAGAACTGCTTCAGAAAGTGGCCAGAGTGATGGATCAGTTTGTTTGAAGTGAAAGGGTGTATTTTGAGGAGGATTAATAGCAGTGTATATTACTGTAATCAATTTTTATTTAAGCATTCACCATGTTTTTATTCACGCCTTACATGTCTGGATTCTAACAGCTCACTCCAGAGAGCATGATGTGGATGCACTGGGTCATTGTGAGTGGCGGACCCAGGACAGAGGCTCTACCTGGAGGAATTCTGAAAAAGGTCCTGTTTTTCTGAACTGAAACATCTTAAGAGGAGAACGTGAGCCAACTCCAGTGACACTGCAGTTCCTGGAACTCAGGCCGAGGACAAGGCTATTGTGTGGCTATTTGGGAACACTGTCACCTGGAGGAAAAGGAATATATAACAAAGGAGGAGAAAAAGGTCAAGTTTGTGCATATTACATAAGCATTATATATGTATGATTTATATAGCATCTGTCTACTTTTTGTCATCTGTTATCTAATATCTGCTCAGCTTTCGATAGATCTGAATGGGAGTCTGAAGTCTTCGAGCATCTCTGTCAGGTGAATGACATTTACTTGGTGATGAGTGGGACTCTTTGCTGATGCTACTTCGTGACCAAACCCCAACTCCTGACACCATCCAATGCAACTACATGTCCACATGGATGCCCAGAAAATCCACCAATGGTCTTCTCCACTCTTGAGGTCTCCCTGGCCCCTACTCCTGTGGCTGCACTAGAGCAGTGAGCTCATCTGGTGGTTCACTAAAGTCACAGATGCCAGGGAGCAGGAGTGAAACATGTCATCTTGACCTCAGGCATCGAGGCCACTGCATTCCTAGGGCCGCAGTAATTAGTGCAAGGATTGGCTTGTGAGTCAACCGGAGCTAATGAGCTCCCAGGAGAGACTTCGGGGCATGAGGCAGTGCTCTTATCTACCAACTAGGATACCACGAGGCTAGAGCTGCTACCAGGAGGAGAGGAGACAAAGCCAAAGAGCAGGAAGATGGGGCTCCGCATTTGGGAAAATCTCTTTCTAATGACATGATTTGAGCTCTCAATCCCCAAATACTGGATGCCCAACTATTCCTGGGCTTTGTGGTTATCTGAACTAATTAACTACTTCTTAAGCCAATTTGTATTGGATTTTCCATCACTCGAAAACTTCTAATTGATACAGACCTAAACACTCTGTTTTGTCCATTGACTTGACTGAACTAGGTCAGAAGCAGGAAGGTGTCTCACCTGTCAGATGTGTGCTTTGCCACGTGCCTGCCACCTGGCCCTAGCAGATCAGTGTCTATCCACACACCAAGGGTTCTGCCACATGCTACAAGCACTAAGCAGAAATAGAAGGCTTGGCCCTCTCCTTAGAGAGTATATACTCTATCAGATACAAGATCATCTAAGGCCAAGGTCAAGTGAATGACGGTGAAGTTGGGGACAGACTTCTAGGAGTCAGTGTGTGTTGAGCTGGTCAAGGAAAGCATTATGGATGGAAAGACTCAAGCAGAGTTTTCAAGAATGTATGGAGGAAACATAGAAATAGAAATAGAAAAGAAAGAAGCTGTATCAAAAGGTAGAACGAAGCTCCAACTATCTCATGAAAACTCTGAGCAGTATATGGACCACGAAATGAAAATAAAGAGTTAAACACAATTCCCCATAATTATACCAATATTCTTCTCTGCATGATATAATTATATAGATAGATGTGTCTGAGCAGAAAGAAGAAAATCCCCAAATGTCTAGAAGTGGAGACCTTTGAGGTTACTAATACACCAATCTGTATGGTTACAGGGACAGAAAATGTTTAATTGGATAAATTACATGATCTGAGAGTTGTCAGGTCATGTGTGTTTCTGTGGCTTTGTGGGTTAATTGCTCTGTTAATTCTGGAGCAGGGCTTGGCCCCTCTAATGCTGATGGTGGGTATAATCTTCATCAGCTTCTTTCTCACTTTCCTAGGAAAACTGGCATGGAGCGAACCCTGGCCTGTGCACTGACTCATTTCTGTTTCTAGAACGAGGCTTCAAGGGCCCTGCTCATCACAGCCCACCCTCCAGCCTGAAGAACTGAGAGGCCTTCTCCTTCCTTCCTGGATCCTCCGCAGCCTTTTCCCCAGTGACTTGGACCCTGGTGCTGCCTAGTTCCATAGCCTTGTTTGCTTCATGCCTGCCCCTTCTTCATTGTCACAGTTCTATCTGTAATGGCTTCCAAAAGTGCCTTGTCTTGTTGCCAAAATAATGCCCATCCAGCTCGCCTGCTCTACCGTCTTGCCCTCACTATGCATATGGTAAGTGCTCAACACAAAATTTGCTAAATGTATGATTATATTGAATAGTGCAATTGGAGTTTGGAAGTTCATCCTAGCCCCAGCTGGTGAGAATGACACCAGAAGTCTGCACCACAGCAAACCAGGTCTGTTCCATTTCCAAGTCTCCTGCATCCCCAGGCAGACCCTGGCAGGCCTGGCTCCCTGGCACCTCTGCTTGGTCCCCATCCCTATGTCTGTATGTCATTTGCTGCTGCTTTGGAGATGCACACTAGCGAGTCCTTGAACCCTGGGCACTGACAGGCTTTTCAGAGAGCTCCTCCAGGGAGACTAGCAAGGCACATTTGCTATACAGGAAGCTGAACTTGCAACCCTACCACATGATGCCAGGGAGGAACGGACTGGTGAAGGAAGAGACGCCCACATCCCTGTTCAGAAAACCAGTGTTAATCCAGAAGAAGGGTGTTTTCCGGGGACAAAAAGGCCACCCCCGCAGTAGCCTGACTCTGATGCCAGAGTTCTGTTTTCTGGGATTAAAGCACAATTTTGTGTTCAGCTACAGGCCCATTTCCTCATCACATCTGGCCATGACTACATTATTATCTATCTTCGTGCGGGTGAGCCTGTGCCAGTGTTTGAGTGTGCAGATGAGGGGAGGGGCCACAGAGGAACTCTGCCTGGGCCAGGCTGGGGCACAGGGTGCCTGGAGGCCCCGGAGGGCAGCAAAGGGGAGGGGCGGTGGTGAAGGGCAGTCTTCACCTCACTGCTGAGTCTGGAGTGATGGGGAAAAGCCAGCCTGCACCCACATGACCTGCTCATACTTTCACCGCTTCTTCCAGGCACGTGTAGGGCGAGTGACAGGTGGTCCACCTGTCAGCCAAACTGGGGCTTTTCAGGGTAAAGAAGGGCGTCGTTGCTGTCTATGCTGAGATTCTGGCCACCCAGACGTGTGGTCACCTTGGAAACATCTGTATGCTGTGGCAGGATGAAGATTCACTTTCCACACGCTCCGCACACCGAATGTGAGAGGCAGGACTAGGACACTGTGGTAACAAATACAGCCGATGTGTCATCTTTTTTTTTAATGTCCCTGGTACTTGCTAAGTAGTTTTTACAATTTGTAATCCTTCTTAGAATTACTGATTAGAAAAATGGATACAATCATGTATTATTTCTATGTGTAATTTGAAGGCATACATTTAATGAGACAGTGAAGATCTCAGTGCACAGACTGGGAAACCGGCCTGTCCCAGAAGGCGGTCATCGGTGGAGGCAGGGCTAGTGTCCAGCAACGGGCTGGCCATCGGGATGGAACACAGGCTGTGACCACGCAGCCTGGCAAAGCAGGCACTTCATCTGCTCCAGGAGGGAGAATAAAGAGTGTTCTGGTGGGATCATGGTGGGATGGAGGCATAGAAGCTGGAGAAGATGGCAGGTTTGGAAACAGCCTGAGGTTGGGGCAGGAGTGTTGTGGAGCTAGAAGAGCCGGAAGTTACCCACGGACTAGTCGGGCTGTGTTTTGTGAGTGCCATGGCGATCCTGGGAGCTGGGAACTGTTTTTCTCCCATTTTACAGACCAGGAGCCTGAGGCTTGGAGAGCTTAAGTGATTGCTGACTGGCTGCAGCCAATCTGCTTCCAAGAGGTGGCTCTGGGAATCCCACTGATACCCCTCATCTTTTACCTGTCCGCCACCCTTGGTGAGTGGGCAACGCAGCAGCCAGACTGGGGATCTACCTGGGCCCGGGAGGGTTTAACTTGGGAGGGACACAGGTATGGAGAGGAGGGGAGGGCCGTGCTGTGTCATTACGTACAAAAGCCGTGGAGGATCTCACGGTCATGAGATCGACATGTCAGTGTGTTGTGGGGGTAATCTGTCGGGGATGGAATGTTGCTGGGCGCCCTGTGTCCAAATCTGACTGGTGAGCTCTAGTGACGAGAGGAACCCATACCCTTCAGTCTTCAAAGGCCCCAGAATCCACTGTCACACCCCTCCCCCAAAGAGTCCATTTCCGGCACAGACCCCTGGGGAGACGCTGTGAAGGAGAAGGGGGTGATGTCCGCTGTGAATCGATCTCCTACAATTCTCCCAAGAGATTTCCTCAGCCAGCGGGAGGCGGGGCCTGGCCCTCTCTGAGTCAGCAAACTCAGCCTCTCCCTGCGGTGCCTTTTGTACCCAAACTTGGTCATGTCTTCCTAATCCCGGAAGACAAGAGGACATGGATGTGACATTCGCTGGCACTTTTCCTAGGGACCATGCTCGGGAGGTGGCATGACACTCATCTGGCCGAAGGTGAGGATTCCCAGCAGTGTCTCGATCTGAACAGCACTGACTATGCGTATGCTGTTACTCACTTTCTGTAGAAATCAACACTAACGAAAATCTGAGGTGTCCTCCAGCCTCAGTGACATGGTGAGGAGCAAGCGTTAGAGAAACACAAGATCTCCATGCAGCCATTTCCTGTCAGTCTGAATGTTACCAGTTACACTCAGTTTTACTCTGATTCTCATGTCCTGCTTTACGGAGAAACTTTATCTTCTCTGTTATTTATTGCCCCAGTACTCAGTGAACACCGCTTGTGTGGGGCTCAAAGGTCAAAGGCAAAAGTCACGCCTGTGCTCACAGAGCTTACATTCTGGAGGTTGAGGGATGAGTCTTGGAGTTTAGAAGCACAAGAATAAGCTGAAATGGGAGAAAGTATCCAGGAGAAGCTTGATGTTTACTTATGGCCCTGAGACCTTCCCGCTTGCAAGTACGGCCTGCATTATCTGGCCCACCGAAGTCTCCTCTGGAAACCCCGTGTGTCAGCCCATTGTATCTCCAAGTTCCACTTCCAGGACTATTATAACTCCCAGTGGTTGCAGCAAATCTTTTCACTGGGTTGACTTATTTGCCCCCAATGCATGACAAGTTCTAGCCTAATTCCTGGAACATTTTGAGATGCTTTGTGACGAACCCAGAGAGAGGGATCTTGAGAACCTTCTTTACCCCTCCTGCTCCTTAAGCAGCTGTGAACAGCGAGGAGGAGGCAGAAGGAGCCTCAGAAGCCGCCTAAGTGACCTCACCCCACAGACCTGAGCTGAGCCACTTAGTTAGGGAAGGCTGTTTTCCCTAGAAATTGGACCTCATCAGGGAGGTGGAGGGCTTCCTGCATGGCACAGGGCCAGCAGTACATGGCATCCCTCACCTTGTCTGTTGCTTCAGTTTCCTGGATGCAGGTCATGGCTCCCTCCCCACCTCTGTGCCAGGCTCTGAGCCACCCAGGGACCCCCCAGTAGGTGTCAGCTACAGTCCTGCACTTGCTTTTGTGTTTGTGATTTCCCATTCGGAGCCTCCCTCTCACTGACCCCACAAGGCAGGTCTGCAGAGAGACTCAGGCAAGAAGGGGAGCAGGGACAGTGGGTTTCTTTGCTCCTGTGAGCTGCCGTTTCCCTTTTTGTAGGAATGAATGAAGGAGCAGCCTGTGTCTCATTATTCATGGGAGTCTGATGGGCAAATCTCTTGGGACCACAGTCGCCTCCCTGTGACACGCGGTGTGGCTCCAGTGCTCCGAGCTTGTTGGCCAGAGTTCTCTGAGTTCTGGCCTTCCCCAGGCGCCGTGTGACTGTCCCACTGTCTGGCTGTCCCATGTGCTCCGACTCAGGTGGGCTGGCCCTGCCTGCCCTCAGGGTGCTCTCAGCAGACTCCTGTCACCTCCCGAGCCTGGCAGTGAGGATCTGGGTGACTTTGGAAGGAGCCCCGGGGTGGGTGTGGTGTCTGTTGATGCAGGGTGACATGGTCACAATGCCACGGTGGAGTGACACAATGACCTGCCCTGGGCTGCACGTGGATTCTGAGGTCAGCGGGCAGTGTAGGTGGATGCTGGCAGTTTGGCATGAGTGTGCCTGTGCTGCAGGGGAGCGCCGGCAGGGCTCCAGGGAGACAGAGGCAGAGGAAGAGGCTCGGTAGCACCAGGGGCTCCTCTGGGGCTCGGTGGGCCCCGTCCCACCTCTCCTCTTGCCTTCCTTCCCTGTCACTGCTGTAGGATCCAATCTCCACACAGCCGGGAGGGGCCGGCAGAGCCCCAAGGGCACTGTGATGCACCTCTCCCAGTGATGATCCTGTCACTGCACTGCATGGCATGGCCCGGGGGTTCTGCCATCAGTGAACAGCAGACATCAGCTGACTCTTGGGAGGGCTGTCTCCTCACGTTCCTATCCTTTGTATATAGTGATGATGTCTCTCCTTATTCCTCCACATGCGCAAGAGCACTTTAGGACTTGACAAACTCTTGTCATTCACACTTATTCACTCAACAAACTTTTACCAAATGTCTGTGATGTGCTGTACGTGTAAGACTCAGGCATGACACTGGTAGGACATTTCAGAGCCGAAAATGACCTCCAAGAGGCTCTGGCCAGCACAGAGCAGCGGACCTGTCACTCCCTTGTGCTGGTCACTCTGCTTTTCTTGTCCACCTGCACTGACTTTGCAGCGTCACAGGCAGCCACAAAAACCCTACTGTGCCTTCAGTATCCCCACTTGTAAAGGGGGAAATATTACTCGTCCCTACCTCAGAGATGCTGGAGGATGATCCGAGTTAGCGCGTGTGGGGTGAGAAGCCTCGCGCCTGGCACTCTGCCTTATTACAGCCTTCAGCCTGTTGCCTGTGCCTCGGAGCTGAAGGGAGAAGGAAGCCCTTGCCTTTTCCCTTAGAGTTCACCTTGCCCTTCTCCCTCTCCTGCCGGTGGAAGTGGAGGAACTGCTTCAAATCCACGGAGTTTGTCTCAGGGCGCTGGCTCTGTTTGGTCTGTCGCGATAACAGGGCCCCTGAGCACTGCGCATGCGTCACATGTCAGGTCTGGAATTCTGACCCAGTCCAGGAGGCAGGTGTTATCTCGGTTTTACAGAGGGGGCACCTGGGCTGCTTTAAGAGACAGAAGTGGCCCGAGGCCACAGAGCTGGAAATGCCAGAGCCCAGGAGGCATGCTCGGACCGGATGCTCTGTGCTGTTTAACAGCGTTGATCGGTTTCTGACACCAACTCACGTCCCTGTCTCCTAGCCGCAAGTCTCTCGCAGGTGGTGGGTTCAGGACGCCTCCTGAGGGCTCATCTAGGCTTGTGTGAAGAGTTAAGGGGCTCTTGGAGCTCTGGAGATGACCTGGTAAGGAAGAGCCTGGACAGCTGTGCAGAGGGGGATCCCACAGACTCGGAGGATAGTCCGAGAGAGGCGCTCAGGGCCGCGAGACACCTAGAGACCTAACCTCCTCGCGCTAGGCACAGGACCCCGAGTTGGGACTCACATAACAGGACTGCTGGACTGGCTGGCTGGGAAGATTAAACGGGATGACTTCTATAAGGTTTTTAGTGCGCAGACCAATCAATATTAGGCATTACGATTACCGTTATTATTATAATGTCTCTGTGACTGCTTCTTCATAGAAGGCAGAGCTCAGGGGTACATGACAGCTCAGGGGTGCGGCGTCCCTTCTACTGCCTGCCCTGCTGGTCTGGGCGCGCTCCGGTCTCCACCTGGGCCCCCTTACCTCCTGCGCATGTGCACTTCAGAAATGCCACCCACGTTGCCAAGAAACCACCTTCTCTATCTATTTTAGAACCTTTCTAAGCGTTCTGTTTAATGTTTTAAAAGGTTATATTCTAAAGAGGGACATGGTTAAGTAAATTATGGCCCATCAACCTGATGGTATATTAAGCAGCCATTAAAGTGATAATTGTGGAGATTGTGTAGCTTATGGAAAAAGCTTATGGACTCATAGGAAGGGAAAGAGCAGAATAAAAAATTGAGTTACACATTGATGACCACTGGTCAAAGCCACTACGTAGGAACAACTTCAGGGACGAATGGCACCTTTTACTTTTTTCAGTGTTGTTCCATTGTTTTTATAATAACCACAAAAAATGGTGGTGTCATTGGGATCTGGACTTTATGCAGTGAAAAGAGCAGAACTCTTGCTCTGTAGCCTAAGAGGGCAGACGCTGCATTTAAAGATCCTCTAGCCGGGGTTGTGGGTCACATGTGCTCTTCAGTTTTCCTGGACATTCATGGCTACCTACCTTCATCTCATCTCTCTCTCCCTCCTGCACAGCCTTCCTTACTTCCCCACCTTTCCTCCTCTCCATTCTTCTCTATCTTCTTTTAATAGTGGTCGATTGTGGGGATTTGATCCTCACTATCCAATTTAGCGAGGCTGAAAGATGGTTTCTGCTCCCAAGAAGCAGAAAGAGACAAATACGAAAACAAACCATCTAGATAGGTCAAAACATAACTGATTCAATGTGACAAGGAGAGTAATTACCTCTTCTCAGAGGACCCAGGGAAGGCTTCCCAAGAGCTGGCTGGGAAGGCCGTCCTGGGGGGGAAGGGGCTCCAGGTGTGCCTGGAGGTGTGCAGGTGTGGGGGTGAGGGGGCCCACAACCTGTGGGTCCTGTGGCCCTTTGGCCCTGGTTCTGGGTCCTTTGGGAAGGTTGATGGACTGGTATCTATCTGGTATCACCCTCCTGGGGCCAGGGTGCTCCATCCCCTACTGTGCTTCTGATCCGTGGTAAAACTGGCGTCCAGGGCGTTTTCAGTCATCGAGAATCCACTCGGCATTTCCTGGGATCTGTGGCGTTAGAGTCAAGAGCTGCTTCAAAGTGCACCCGGCTCCCAATTGTTCCAGCCACTCCAGGAGCACTTGGCAATAGATGTTAGCTTCTGTCAGGGCATTTGGGCATTATTGACTTCATCTGATACCTTCATTTCAGGGGTGAAGAAACTGTACCCCAGAAAGAGGAAATTGCTGATTTATCAGTCACTGCACAAATGCCTCGCTTGGATCAGTTCTTCTCTCCCAAAGCCAGGGCTCTTTGTAGCATATCTGGTCTCTTTTTCAAGTGCAGCTGGTCTCTCCTCTTTCCCCTCCCATGAATCAGCTCTCCTCTATTTGCTCTGCTTTTAGCTTCCTTTGACTTTCAGAACGTGCCCCCTTCTCAGCACTGTAAGAGGTAACACATGAGCCTCCTCTCCACTTCAGCGCTCCCCGACCGTTGTCTTTCTAGGGGGTCTGACTGGGACAGAGCCTAAAGCCTTTGGTTCACCAGGGAACAACCTCTGGGTCGTGTGGCCCATCCTTTACCTCCTCCTCCACTCCTTCCTCTTCCTGAGGAAACAAGATCTCAGGCAGGAACTCTAGCTAGAGTAAGGAAAAGTGACAAACTGGTGGAAATCCAGGCTCCGGTATTCCTCCGATGAGCCATCCAGAGCAAATCCTTCCTAATTTGGACTTGTTTTCTTGCTCTGGCCATCCTGGGGTTGAACCCAAAGATGGGCCTGGCAGCCCCAGGGTAAATTTCCATGAGTCTGTACGTGAAGAGACATAGACTTGTTGCAGATGATCGTATCTTCTTCAGATATCTTCTTTGATCCAGATGCTTGGAGCATGATAAGGGTTGCAACATGAGTGTTGCGGCGGAAGCTGAACTGCAAGACCCACGGACTAACTTTGAGTATGAAGAGCTTCTGGACCATTTGCCTCTTGCTTTTCTGCTTTTCCACCTATAAATCTGTTCTCCTGCTTTGGCATTTATGTGGTTTCAGAAGGCTGTTATCTTGTCAACATTGTTCTACAGCATTGACATTATCTCTTAATTACACAATTACTTTGTTATGTACTGTAGACCTAGTAATAAAATATTTGAAGTGTTCAAGCAGAGACAGGATTTTAAAAATATGATGGAGTCAAACCATCTTGTCACAATTCCTAAGTGTTACAGCCGGCAGAGACCTACACTCACCCCTGCTGGAAGGGTGGGAAGACCGAGGTCCAGGTGGAGAAGGGATCCTCACTGGTGACAAGAGTAGTTACTAGGACAAGCACTGGAGATCCTGAGACAGGACAGAAGGATGCAATACCTCCTGATAGGAGATTTTCATTTGTCTTACATGGCTGCCCCAAGTGCCCACAGCTGCCCTGGTGACATCGGGTGCTTCATGGGCAGCCTGGGGACATTTTCTTTGCTGAGACTCATCTTAGTGATTTCACTTTGATGCCTCTGTCTCTCCGCAGATCTTCTCAACTAGGCCCACCAAGGACCTTCCCTATCCGTGACCAAACAGAGTCTGACACTGTATGTGCATGAGCCTGCTTTTTTCTCCTTTGTAAAAAACATCCCTGCATCCTTAGCATGTTCAGCCCATGTGCTATTCTCTCTCAGGCTGCAACACACCTCCAAATAAAGTCTTTCTGAGGTAACATATTTTTGTCTATTTGTGATTTTGCTCTCTTGAGTTAAGCAGGCTGATCTGGTACCTTAAGAGCTGGTAACACCAAGGCTGTTGGTGCCAAGAGTGGCCAGCAGCTAGGGTGGACAACACCGAAGTTGGCTAGCATTGGAGAAGCATGGAGAACTGCCAGCAGCTACACTTGTGGTGACTGGCTGAGATTCCAAGGCCTGTTGGCAAAAACTTGCTCCATGCAGCAAGGAGCCGCTAACACTGAAGGAGCTGAGAGCTGCTGGAATTCAGAGCCCAGAGCTGTTAACGCCACCAGAGGGACATGCTGCCAATTTGGATTTCTGTACAAACTGAGCAAGAACCTTCGGCCAACTGGTGACATCTCAGAAAATCCCATGGGATCCTCTCGGTTTGAGGCCGAAGCAGAGGGCTGGTCACGGTGGTAGTCATCCCTGGTGCAGCTACTTACTTGTCCACTTCTGATTTCCATTTTGTACCTTAGGAAGAAACTATGCCACCTGGTGACAACACAAACACGCGCACCAAGCCACACCACAACTGAAAAGGGGGTGGGGGGCTAGAGCTCAGGCCTGGGGACGCCTGTATCCTGAATTTCCTTTTTCATAAGGAGATTATGTGATTTTCCTTCTCTGATTCGCCCACTGGGTCTGCCTGGGTCTGCATCAAGTGGGTGAGCCGCTGATCCTCAACGAACCAGCTTCCTCTGAGGACCAGATCCTTCTCCAGCCACAGGTGCTTAGTGGTCTCAGGTACATGGCAAAGCCCTCGGGGTTAGATCTCTCCTCTCTGTCAAGGAGCTATGGCTCCAACATGTCCCTACTTACTAGATGCAAGTGGCCAACTGAACACAAAAGCACTCGTGGCATCGGCAGTGACTAGTCTCTTATCCAGATAGTTAAGCCTAAGGAAGGGAGAAGAAAGATGATCTGAGGGATGAGGTGGAGCACATCTGGAGCAGGTGATCTGGGGAGGGCAGGCTGACCTGGAATAGGGCTGGGGGAACTGGGAGCTGAGGAGGCCAAGGGCGAGTGAGGAAACACCATAATGTATGGAAGGCTCCTTCCCTAGAACGAACATCAGCTGATACCCTGATGTTTGACCTCTGACCCCAGAACTGTGAGAGATTCGTCTCTGTTGTCTTAAGCCACCAAGTATGGTTCTTTACTACTGCAACCTGAGGAAGCTAAGATGCTGTCTCTGGAAATCATTTCACACATGTGGAGAGGTATGGAGAGGGTGGGAGACAGGCTGGGAGCCTGTGCAGGTCCACACACACCCTGGTGCCTGCTCTCACTCTGTGTTTCTTGGTTAGGGATGCTCTTCTTTCCCAGACACCAGCTGCATCTCCCTCAAGACTCAGTTCAAATGCTTTCTTCCCCAGGGTCCCTCAGGCTGGACCAGGTCCCCACGTCTGTGCAGAATGAACAGGTGGATAGATGTATGCTCATGCTACACGGTGTGTGGTGATTTTATAAAACAGATATGAATTCCTTTATAAAACTCAATGTATTGATAATCTCAATTCATCTTGTGTTACTGAACAGACTATCTCATCCTGAGTAATTGATACAGAGTAGAAATTCATTTCTTCCAGCTCTGGAGGCTGAAAAATCCAAGATCAAGACTCTGGCAGGCCTGGTGTCTGGTAAAGGTCCTACCTCTGATTCCAAGATGGCACCTTGAATGTGGTGTTCTCTTCAGAAGAGCGGAGCCAAGAAAGAATCCACTCCTCCAAGCCACTTTTTGGGTTATAGGGATTAAACTGCCTCTGAGCATGGAGCCCTTGCAGATAATTACCTCTTGAAGGTCCCACCTCCCAGTAATGGCAATTTAATTTTAATGTTTTGGAGGAGAAAAGTAGTCAAACCCTAACACTCATATGACAGGTCCAAAGTCCACAAGTTAGAACACAAAGCAACATCGAGTGCCCTCATGCCCATCTTCTGACCACCCAGTTCCTCTCTTCTGGCATCAGTCGCTGAGGTCTGTTTTGTGTCTGTTTTTCCAAACAGTTTCATCTAATAAAGGGTATAATTTTTCCTTCTCCTCCCCTTTGCACACGTTGCAGTGTCTTGCTTTCTCACATTGCGCTCTTTAATGGACCTTGTAGGTCCTTATTATTGGCCTCGTTCTTTTCATCAGCTCAGTAGTTCTTGATGTTAAGAATGCACTGTGATTATCTAATCAGTCTCCTGGGGGTGTTGCTAATCCTTGGCTGGCATGGATAACCTTGTGCGTTTGTCAACAATGCTTAATCAGATTGTGAGATTTCAGGCTTCTTGAAGATAGAGTAATTTTTCTCACACTATGCTGCTCACATATTACTGCTAATATGTTCATTCACCTCTTATCTAGGGTGCTGAGTTGGAAAAGCTGAAAACTATATTTCCCAGGATCCTTGTAGGTATCAGATTCAGGATGGGATTTAGGATCCACCAAGGAGCTGCATTGAGGTCTGATTTGGATTTGGAACTGAGTCACCAAGCAGAGAGGTGGAGAGTGGATTCTCTGGGCACCTTGGCAGATGTTTTGGACTTGTGGACAGCTGTGTGGGTGGATGCTGAAGATCAAAGCATCCAATTGAGAGGGAGCCAGCAGCCCCCGAAATGATTCAGTTCTGTGTTGGTGTCTTAGTCACTTTCTTGTTGCTGGGACAAAGTACCTTACACCACTACTTAAAGGAGGCTGATATTGGGTCATGGTTGTAATTCATGGTCACCTGGGTCCAAAGTCAGGAAAGACAGGGTGGAGGGTTTGGCAGAGGAAAGCTGCTCGTGCAGTGGCGGACAGTTAATGGAGTGGAGGGAAGAGCGGGGGTCAGGAGGGGGGAGCACAATCTCCCAGGCTACAGCTTCTCACAGCAAGTTAGCTGTGAGTTATTGAGTTCATAAACTCACCCATGGGGTAAAGCCACCGATGAGTTCGGCACCCCCGTGATCCGGTCACATTCCACATGCACGAAGCTTTTGGAGGACACCTCAGATCTAAACTACGATATGTGGTTTTGTGGGATGATACTCAGTGCAAGGGCCCGGCTCCCCAGACTGTGACCCTCAGATCAGAAAACAGGATCTTAGACTCAGCCTGGTTGTATGCATCTACTCCATTTTGAATTCCCCAGCTGGTTCCATACATTCAAGATTGAGAAATATTGGCTTAGACCATAGTAGGTTTGAGCTACGGCTGAACTTGGAGTCACCTGGGGAGCTTTGAGGTCTCCAGATGCCAAGGCTCTGCCGGGATTCATTATATCACAGTCTTTGGGGGTGGGGCCTAGGCATCGCCACTGGTAAGAAACTCCCTGGATGATGCTGTTTCTCTGCTGGTGTTGGTTTTGGGGTGAGTATGGACTCCAGTTCTAGTCAGAGACCTGAAAGGAGTCTTTTGAGAAAATGTCCTAACTTAGTAATGACGGCCCTACTGGGCTTTTGGACATCGTTGGTCACAATGCGGACTCTGGAGCCAAAGGTATGCAGGCTAAATCCTGCACCTGCCTTCTTCTTTCTGTGTGAGAGGTATATATTTTCTCTGTATAGGAGAAGGTTTAAGAGTTTTCTGTTCATCGCAGCAGATAGCTCCCTAACTATCACTCTTTTATTTACTTATCATCTGTATTGGCCCTTATGATTTCAAGAACTGGGATTATCACAAGAGGCACAGCTGCCCTCATCCCTTGATCCCTCATGTCTGCTGTTGTCACGAGCCATGATCGATTCTCCTTCTCAGCTCCCCTCTGACATACACACACCACATCCCCCTTCTCTCCAAATACGCTGCCAATGGTGCTCCTTCCAGACTGTGGCAATGCATCTCAGACTGATCTACAGGGTCTGGAGTGGAATAACACTTAGCCAGGGGCTTGCTGGTGGACCACCTCGAGGACAGAGGTACAGCAAAGGCAGGCTGAGGCGTGGGCCAATAGAAGATGCTCATCATAGTTTAGTAGCCAGAGCTACAGGTTCATGAAGAAGGGTGGCAGGAGAAAAATGAATTTGAGAAGAGGGTAAAACCCTTGTCTCTCTGCAGACAAATCCTTGTCTCTCTGAGCCCTCCTTCCAAATCCCGAATGCCTAACTTCTCATCCATGGTCAGTGCAGAACCAGCACCCACCAACAAAGCTTTCTTCTGTTTACTTGGTTGGAGCTTCTCTATTTCCCCCCCCAAAATTGTCATCTAATTAGCCAAGTCTCTGCATTTCTCCACTCCATGGCCCTTGATCTTTGGACTCAGCTCACCATGTCTCCAGCCCTGCCCGCCTCCCTCCTAACCTGTCCACTGGTAATTAGTCTCTCTGGCCACTTCTCATCTCAAAAGCTGTCTTAATTTTAATCGTTTCTCATATAGTTCCAAAGGAAGTTCCTGAGGCCAGTCATTAGAGGTTGATGTTGTGGTCTACCGTGATGGGAGAGTTGAAAGGGGAGCCTGGGATACCTTTCTGTGAGTCTCAATTCTGTCTTACTCTTTGAGTGAGTTTTCTTTGGTCACCGAAGTGTAAGTTTCATTGCTTTAAATTATGTTTTAAAAAGTAGAGCTTTGACATTTTTGAGGATTTGAACATCTGTGAAACCTTTAGCAATAATGTCCTATTAGATAATAACTACTAAAGCTTTGTGTGAATTATGTTTTGAAAATTAATAAACTGGTAAAAAAATAAAGCTAGAGAGGAATTTTCCATGATCTGTAATTCTCTTATCCTTGACTTCTTTCTTATTTCCCTTTTAGAGCTAGTCACTAGCAAGGATTTACTGCATAGACCTCCAGATAAAGACATCTCTATATAATATAATATGAAAATTCACATTTGTCATATAAATATTGTATATGCACTGTCCTTCATCTCTTATATTTGGGTACTACTTTAAAATAAACATTTCTGGTTTTTATATATTTTTCCCTGAAATGATAAACTATTAACTCTAAGTACACTGAAAAATTACCATGGGTATAGTACTATCTGAAAAAGCATTAAAAATATTAAGATGCAACTAAAAAGCTAAAAGGTAAATTAAAATGCAATACTAGAAATATTCAGATAATACTAAAGAAGACAGGCACTGGGAAACAGAGAAACAAAAAGCAGGAGTGAACAAAAAACTAATACAATGATAGACCAAAGTCATGTCAGTCGGACTACATTAAGTGGCATTAAATGTAAATGCTCTAAACTCACCAATTAAAAGTTAGAGATCGCTAGGCTAGAGGGCAAAAGAACAAACTTTCAGCTATATATCATCTACAAAGACACACACTAGACAAATATGTGTAGCTTTATGTTAAAAGTAATTCCTTAAAAAATTCCATCTAAACAATAATCAAAAAGTGATTGAAATGAAGTAAAATGGTATAATCACTATGAAAAAGTCAGTGTTTCCTCAAAAAATTAAGAATAAAATTATGATGTAATCTAGCAGTTTTACTTCAGATATGATTCAAAATAACTGAAAGCAGGGTCTGAAGAGATAGTTATACAACCACGTTCATAAAAACATTGTTCCCATTGGCTGAGAGATGGAAGCAACTCAAATGCCATTGAGAGACAAGTGTATAAAAATACATTAAAATATTATTTAGCCTTAAAATGGGGAGGATTTTGATACATGCTACTGTACATATAAACCTTGAGGACACTGTGTTAAGGAAAATAAGCAGCCACTGAAGACAGATAGTGTGAGATCACACTGATGTAAGGCATCGAGATGATGCTCTTTCCTAAGGGGCTTTCCAGAAAAGTGCTCTGCTGGGTCCAGAAGCAAAAAGCAGAATGGTGATTACAAAGGTCTGGGAGAGAAGTGAAGGGATAAGGTGTTGTTTAATGGGAATAAAGTTTCAGTCTTGCAAGATGCATAAGATCAAGGATTGGTTGCACACTCTATTTCTTTTTGGTACCAGTGATCAAACTCAGGACCTTGCGCTTGAGAGGCAGACACTGGAACCTCTGAGCTAAATCTCCAGCCCTTGCTTGCCTATGAACATGAACGTACTTAACACTATCAATCACTTAAAGTGGTTAGGATAGTAAATTTCAGGTTATGTGGTTTTATCATAATTGGAAAGAAACGATAACTGAAGCGGTTAGATTAATATCAGACAAAGTAGACTTCAGAACAAAGAAAGTTGCTAGGGAGAAGGGAAACATGACAGAACGACAACAGCGCCAATTCACTGGAAGACACAACAAAACTAAAGATGCATGCATCTAATAACAGAGCTTCAAAATGTGCGAAGCAAGATGAGTGCCGCTGGAGGGTGAAAATAAAATACAGAATCATAAATAAAACACAGAGTTGGAGACTTCAACATTTCTTGTAGCGATTGATACAAGGCGACATAAAATCAACAACAGTATAGATGACCTTAGTGACCCTCGTTACCAATTTGACCTAATGTACATTTTAAGAATAGAGCAGAGAAGAATACATTTTCTTTTTCCAAAGTGACATTTTTAGTATCTTCTCAGCCTTCCTTTGTTTTCTAGCTCTTCATTCACAGAATATTTCTCTCTTCCTACTTTTCTTTCTTCCTTCCCCCCATTTCTATTGTTTTTTTTTTTCTCCTAACCTTTCACAACTTACACTAATATCACAAAATTGGATACTTGCTGTTTTTAATTTAAAAGTAAACACATCCTATTCTTTGTTTCTGTATAAAAAGAAAACAGTTTTATTATTAAGTTGGTTTTTGAATAAGATGTCAAAGTCATTTTTTTCCCTAGACATTGGTCCTGAGTAACTGCTAAAATTACTTTGAAAATTCCCAGCAAGGGCACTGGGGACAGTGTTTATGGGAAAGGAAGCCTTTCTGCAGAAGATGCATTTGGATTGGGGTAGAGCATGGATCGATGGAAAGTGGACCAATGGAAATGTTCTCTTAGGTACTGCTGTCACCTGGAATATCTCTCACCCTGCACTTTGCCGATGGTATTTCTTTTAGTTGACTTACTATCTGGGCTCATTTGGATTGCTAAAGCCAAACACCATAGACTAGGAGGTATTAAATACCAAAATTTATTTCTCTGTGTTCTGGAGCTGGGAAGTTCACAATCAAAGTCCCAGCTGATATGTGTGTTGAGTTGCTTTTTGGCTGCTTCTTGCTATGATCTCACAGAAGGTCACCCTTAGACCTCTTGCATGAAGGTATAAATTGACCCAGTCTTCCCTCAAAGGTACTGCCTCCTGCCATTGCTTTGGGTGTTAGAATTTCAACCTCTGAATGTGGGGGGCACGAACATTCAGATGCTAGGATTAGTTGGATCAGGGCAACTCCTCACAATGCACACTGATCCCTCCTAGGCTATTGTTTCTGCTCTCACCTGTTGAATTATACTCTTCTCAGGATCTGGGTAGTTTGCCCCAAATCTGCATGGATTAATTCTCTCACTGCAGTTGTCACATGATCGCAGTAAATGTGACACAGACCAGTGAAATATTGGTGGGAGCAGAGTGAGCATTGTTCCCGTCTAATCCGAGCTGAGTGCTTCACAGAGACACCCGGGAAGAGAGCAGGCTGGTGTCAGCGAATTATTTTCTCATCACGTAGGCACGTTCTCTCCAGACTGAATTAAAGGGCGCATGGCATGGCGACCCTGTCTTTGTGCTCCACGTTGTAGCCCAGAGCTAAAAACGCAGGAGGAGTTGACTATATTTTGGTAAAAAAATGAATGTATAACTCAGTGTTGAGGTTTTAGAGTAGAAAAAAAAGGCTTCCTAAATGTGAGTCATGAAAACAAACTGCTGGAAAATTAGATGTGAGTGAAATAACTGTAAACGATGAGAAAATGACCTGTAAAAGTCTTGAAGGATTCTGCGTTTGGATCGCTTTAGCAAGCGCCCTTAAAATCTCCTTTCTATTCAAAGAAAAATGAAACTGGCGAGATGTCAGTGCTGCTGTTTGTGCAGAACTTCAGTGAGCAGACCCACACTCAAAGGAGAGCGGCAGGATTAGGACAATTGTATGTGTTACATGAAAAGATATTGAAGGGATTTGTGTTAGTAGCATCCCAGCTGGGGGGAAATAGCTCAAATTAAATGCCTTGAAGCGCATTTAATGAAAGAGTTCTTTATGGAACTGAGGAGAGCAGTGAAGGAAGCCGAGAGAGTAGGGCCGCAGCTGGGGGACTCAGCGACGCCCTGGCCTGCGAGGGCTGCAGAAGGCCGGGCTCTGCGGGAGGAGCCAGGGACACGCATCCCCGACCTCTGGCTTCTCTCTCCTGCAATCTCCATCTGGAGTCTCATGGTGGCCAAGCCCCACCTACAGTCTATCCAGGTGGGACCTGGGCCAGAGAGGGAAAGAGAAGATGGAGGAGAAAACGTGTGGGTAGTTGGAAGGGCCCTGCTTGCTGCCATTTCCCATGATCCTCCCTCATCCCCGCCATTTTCAATGCTGACAAATATGGGCTAAGTCCTGCTGGGCTGGGTGCTCCTCCTAGACTGCAGGGGTTGAGAGGTGGGCACTCAGTCCAGGCTTTGGTGGCTCATGGGAGAAGCTTACTCATGACCTATGTGGATACTGGAGATGGCACAGGAACTGCGGCATGTCAGAATGCCAGTAACAGGCATCGGATCCACTCAGTGCACAAATATTAAGTTCCTATTACATGCCAGAGAGGCTGCCCTTAGAGAAGAGGGCATGATGGTAAACAGCCGTGCTCAAAAATGGGCATGGTAGGCATCACATTCTCTTGTTCATCCAACAAACACGTGGATGGCACTGCCCTCCATGTGGAGGCTCAGCATGAACGAGATCAGGCTACTTTTGTGTGCTTGGTACGAGGACATGAGCTCAGGGCCTTTCCACTAAGTGATACTCCCAACCCTGTAGTGTTGCTTTTATTTTTTTACTTTGAGTTGGGGTCTTTCTAAGTTGTTAAGTTTTCCAGGCTGGACTCGAACGTGCGACCCTTTTGCCACAGCCTCTCAGAGTGCTAGGATCACAGGTGCCCCACTGTGTCCTGCTGACCACACATCCTATCTGCGATGAGCCCCTTGCCAATCTTGCAGGTGAGGGCACAGGTTTGGCCTGTTGGCAGCCATTTTTGAAGTTTTAAGAGTGAAACGGGCTCATGGCCTGGTGAGTAACAGGCAAGCAGGCAGCCACTTTAGGTCACAGAGAAAGGCAATCCTTGGACTGGCTGGAGGCCAGCAAATGCCTTCATGAGGACCAGGCGCCCTTGCTGACCACAGCTGACCCCTTGGCATTATACTATGTCTTTCCCAAAGAGGAAAACATTTGAGTTTTCCCACTTTTCCAAGAATAGGCCCTGCATGCAGTAGTCCAACCAGCTTCTGTGGATCAGATGGACTGTGACCAGCCATCTCCTGTGATGTGGGGTCCCTGGAGTCTGGGCTCAGGAGGTGTAGGGTTAGTAGGTGCCCCTGCCAGGGGCAGGGATCACATTGCCTTGTTTAGATGCCCAGGATGCTTTCAGAGTCTGTGTCACTTGGCTTCATATGCCAGGGCTCGCCTTTCTGCAAAGCTACAGAGAGGCTTGAACCTAGTTTCCATTATCTCAACACTCCTCAAGCTCCCTCACTTCCTGGCTGTGACACACTGTCTTTCTCTTGTGTAGGCACCAAACTGCAGGGCCAGTGAGACCCCTCAGAGCATGAGAGGCTGGGTTCTGGTTCCATAGTCCTCCCATCTCTTAGGACTCAGTTGGAAACAGTGGGCTCTGAGGGTCCCTTTCAAATGGGCTGCTCTGTGTTGGCGACCTCTCTCTTCTCCCTCCTTCCATCCCAGGACTCAGTTGCTGTGATGGAGTTGCTGTCTCTGGTTGGCACATCGTTGGCACCAGACTGGAGGCTGTGAATCAGCAGGCCCAGTTGCAAGCTTTGGTCTTCGGAGAGAGCCGCTTAGCCAGTGTGATTCCGCAGGCTTGGGAAGAGCCTTTCTTCCCTCCACATGTCCCAGAATACCTTCTCTCTCAGCCTTTTAGTGTTTGGCAGAGAGTTCCTGTGGACACAGCCTTCCATTCTGCAATGCTGGCTGGAAATAGAAATGAATGCACATGTGCTTGGCACTGCCCATAACAAGCTGTTCTTGGCCTCTGCCAAGAGGATCCTCTCCATGATGCCCTCGCCTCACTGCACTGATCCTTTAAGGGAACCTTCAAACATCTCTCACTCAGAGGACAACACGATGGGTTTCTCAGGACAGCAAGCAACCACTGACTCCCACCAGCCCAGGAAATGTCCGTGAGGGAAGAGGGACAAGGGCAAAGTGGGGCAATAGGAAAATTGCTCTTGTACATTTGTAGGAGGGAGATAAAGAGTCTGCTCTCTGGCTTTTATCCCATGAGCATGTTGTAAAACCTTGAGCGTTGTGACTATGTCTTGTGCATGTCAACAGCTCTGACCTAGCGCAGAGTCTAGTATCAAAGGCATTATGGTTTGGATCTAAAACATCCCCCCAAAGTCTCATGTGTGTAGAAAGTGATTGGATCATGAGGCGCCATGCTCATCAGTGGGTTCCACTGTTGGGTTCACAGCGCAATGTGCTGTGAGGAGGCGGGGCTGAGTCAGAAGAGGTGGGTCCCAGGGGCGTGATTGGAAAAGGGTTTTCTCATGCGTGGCTCCTGTCTTCTCTCTGCTTCCTGGGTCAGGAGAAGGGCTGATGGATGTTGTCATATAGGATCATCCTGCAAAGCAAACTAGAAGTGCTCAGGGTCTGTGCCATGGTGCCAAACTACGGGAGCTCCTGAGGAAGGGAGCCTGGTGCAGAACTGAAAGACGTCTAGGAAAGCTTTGGGTGAGGTGACACTGATACATGAGGCCAGCATATGGAGCAGCTTGCTCAGGCTAAGGTAGGTGGATGCGCAAGGAAGATAGGTACTGTTTGCTGTGTATATGGTGGGGCTGGGGCTCTAGACATATTGTCGCCTGAATTCTGAACTCAGGGACTGGAGACGTTTCCTTCAGTTATGAAATGTAAGCTGTATGGAAATTCAGACTTGTATTTTTATGATTCATTGAGGCCCTGGCACTCTTGCAGAGGATGAGGGCATGAGGGTGAACTAGAAATGTCCTTTTCCAAAGCACATTCGAGAAGCCTTCCCAGTTAAGCCTCACCTTCCATGAACTAAGCAGTCCATTCACCTATGACCTAGTGGAAAGGGCTGGAGAAAAGGGAGGAAGGTTAGTTCACAGGATAGAGTCATTAGATATGGAGAAGGAAGGGAGGCCCAGCAGGACCCTAGGATTCTAGCTTAGGTTACCAGGTAGAAGAGGGTGAAGGAGACACCGAGAGAGAGACAGAGTCACATTTATGCTGCCAAGACAAATATGGGTGTCTGCATGTTGGGTGCACACAATTTAAAGGGGAAAATATTTATTGTGATTTATGGTTTCAGAGGGTTCAGTCCATGGCAGTAGGGCTCCAAGGCAGGACTGTTATGGTGGAAGGGTGGGGTGGGGGAGGAAAGCTGCTCACTGCATGGTGGCTGGGAAGTGGAAGGGGAGCAAGGAAATATCCTTTTCCAAAGCACATTCGAGAAGACTGCCTCCTCCAGTTAAGCCCCACCTTCTATGAACTAAGCAGTCCATTCACCTATGACCTTGTCAGTGTGTTACTCCATTGGTCAGATTAGTGGAGAGGGACAGAGAGAGACAGAGAGATAGGACAGAGGAGAGGCAGGAGAAGGAGAAGAGATAATAGGGGTTGTGCAATCAAGATGGGCCATTGTGGGCCTTGGGAGGGTCAGCAGATCTTCAGATGCAGGAGCCTGAAGCTCAGGAAAGGGGACAGGAGACGTGAGCACTGTCAACACAGAAGTAGGTGAAAACCCAAAGCAAAGAGAAGCAGGGCAGGAGGCCAGCCTGCTCTTAGCACCGTCCTGCCAGGAGTGCTTGGCAGGCCAAGGGTGGTGTGGTGCCTGTAGCAAGGAGCAGGTTCCAGTTGGGCTGGTTGCTCTGTAAGCAGCTATTGTTTAGCACTCAGCCTGCTGTGTGAACTCTTCACACCCCCCTGCAGGTGTTCACATTTGCAGCCCTGGGGAAGGGCAAGTGGAGAGGCAGGCTGAAGCTGGAGCCTGGAGAACAGCAGCGATTGCAGGGCAGATTGGGATGCAGAGCACCTGGAGGAGGGAGTGAAGGGAATGCTGGGGAGGAGGAACAGACCCAGGGGGTCTGTGGAGCCCAGTGCCTGCATCTTGTCCCCTCAGAGCAACTAATGATTTGATAACATCTCAGATATTGCTCTTCTATTTTGGCAGAATCCCTGTGGCAGGTATCTGTTATATTAAGTAGCATCAAGCATCTATACTAAGTTGTAGCAAGAATCAGGCATCTGAAGGGAGTGGATGGGAAGGAAGTTGTCTTCTTGGCTGTGCCCTGGGGTGGCATTTGTGCCATGGTTTGAGGAGCAAGGGTGGTTCCCTGTCTCAAATCTACCTGAGTGACCTAGAAAAGCTGCTGCTGACTCTGGGCCTTAGTCACTCATCTAGCAAAGAGACACAGCACTTCTCTAGGGATTTAGAGTGGGTCATGTGAGGTGCTGTGTGCCTTAGCCAGCACGGATGGATTTGGTGCAGCTGCAAGTGTTTCCTGGCTGGTAATGAGGATGGTCCCCACCCCTGGTGCTGAGAGCAAGAGTTCCAATGCCACATTGCTCATGAAGACAGGGAAAATGACTATCTTAGTGGAGAGGATGGAGCAAGGGAACAAGCTGAGGCTAGGATCGAAGGTACAGGAAGAGCGTCATCTCAGGCACAGCTGGCTCCCCAAGGACTCCTAGCAAAGACAGGGGCGGAAACAGGAAGTGGACTCTCAGCAAGGGCAGGAGCAGAAACAGGAAGTGGGCTCAGCAAAGGCAGGAGCAGAAACAGGAAGTGGGCTCTCAGCAAGGGCAGGAGCGGAAACAGGAAGTGGGCTCTCAGCAAGGGCAGGAGCGGAAACAGGAAGTGGGCTCTCAGCAAGGGCAGGAGCGGAAACAGGAAGTGGACTTAGCCAGAGCACACTGGCTGCAGGAAGCTAGGGATGGAACGATCCTGAATAAAGGAAGGAAGCAGTGAGGACACTCAAATCTAGATGTGACTTGCTGTACCTTTTCAAACTCCAATCTCAGGGCTTCTGCCTTTCTCAGGATCCTCTTGTTTCTAGGCTCGGCAGGGTGGGAATAAAGGGAATGTCAGAGTCCAAACTCAGCTAATCTTCCTGCTCCTTCACTCTTCTGCCTATATGATCGTGTCAAAGTGGTTCAGCTCTCTGTGCCTCAGTGTCCCCTTCTGTAAAAGGGGTCTATTTGCTATCTCTGTGACTATGTGGATTAATGAGATGCTCATGGTTGTGCTGGTTGGACTTTGTCGAGGCTCAGCAAAGATTGCTGCCCTGTTTTGCCCTATGCCTAGAATAAAGCAGCCTCCACTTCCCTCAAAAGGAGCTGAAAGTATCTAAGGGTCAGCCAAGAAAGTCCATAGTGGGAGGGAAGTAGTTAGAGGGGGTCTCATTTAGGTGCAGGACACTTAATGGCTGCAACAAATTTCTCACTTCTGCTCCTTACCTAGAAAATGGTGAAAATATCCAGCCCCAGTCCTTCCCTGCCTCCCCCTCCCTCCCCACAAGGATTCAGGGGCTGGGAGCATACTGAGCCCCCAGTGTCACAGCTTCCTGCATAGCATCTACTCTGCTCCCTCCAGAGTCACGCCCGGGATGGGATGACCCAGCTGCCCAGCTTTCCTTCCAAGGCGCACATGGCCTTGGCCTCCTGGCCCATCTAGCAAGTTGGATTTCTCTGCAAAGCAGTGTTCCAATCCTATGCCGTGGTGTAGGTAGTAGGAGCCCCTGTAGGACAATAGGAGTTTGTGTATCTTCCATCTTCATATCAAGGTGCTGGGAGGGGATGGGCCTCCAGCCCTCAGGGAAGGTCCTGCGTATGCTCCCCTCTCCCCCACAACAGCCCTGGCCAAGCCTTGCAAGCTGCTTCTGTCTGATCCCCCGATTCTCTGCTCTGGAGATGAAGACAACATGAAGCCGTTCCCAGCCTACTTAATGGCCTTGCTCGGGCTTGGCTGAGAGCTGTGCTGCTAGGTGATGCATTGTAACACCCAAACATTCGCGGACAGCTCCTCCTGTCCCCTCCAGCAGCATCTGCCATGGCAGCGGCACCGCATGGATGACGGGCAAAAAATGTGTCTGTTGCATCATATTAAGGAGCAGGAAGAAGTTACCAGTGTTGATTGAAATTCTCAGGTAGAGCGAATCTGGTGGCATTTGAAGAGAGGAATTTAATTTGATAGTTTATATTCTATTTAAGTTCCTCCTCTATCTGACTGCTGGTAAACAGCTGCGAAGCACCACAGCTGTGTCTGCAGTGGAAAGGAAATATAGCTTGGGTGGGTGGGGGGAGCCGAGGCCCTGGGCATGGAGAGGGGAGATGTGGCGTGGGAGAGGGAAGAGCATGGCGGGAGACCCATTGGCTTCAAACCCCCTGGGCCTCCACGTTGAAGATGGGCTGGGAATGAATGATGCTTAAGGTTCCCTCATCCTCTGAACTCTGTACTGTTGAGAGAGCTCAGTGGTATGGTGGTAGGTGGTATGAGAGGGGGCTAGGAATTTGAGATCCAGGTCCAGTCTCTGCCCCTGCAGCTCACTTCCCTGGACATGGAGGTGGGAGGCCGAAAACTAGAGCCTAGCCAACATGCTGGTGCATTCCTGTGGGTAATCCCAACATTTGGGAAGGCTGAGGCAGGACGATTGCAAGTTTGAGCCCAGCCTTGGGGGCTGTGCAAACCTCAATTTAAAGAGTCAGCAAGACTGTCTCAAAATAAAAAGGGGACAGGAGATAAAGCTTAGTGCATAGGCCTGGGGTTCAGTCTCCATTACCAGAGAAAGGAAGAGTGAGAGCTAGAGCTGGTCCTGGCTCTTCTGCAGGGCCTTGGGCAGGCACTGGGCTCTCTGGATCCTGGAGGTGACTGTGACCATGCAGCGCACCCTGTGCAGTGAGGGTGAGCAAGGATGTGCTCTGGCATCTCGTGCCCGGGAGGGTGGTCCGTGGTTGGCAATGACTGTGCTCCGCGTGGCTGGAGTGGAGGAGCCCGAGAGGAGCTGCCTCCTTCCCACCCCTGCCCCCGCTGCCCGGGTAGCACCTCCTGAGCCAGGCTGTGGCCCTCCGACCTGGGAAGTGCCTGAGCCGTGTCCACCCAGCAGAGCTGGTCTCGGGCAAGGACCTCCGCCCTGAGGCATGGCTCACCCTTTTGAGCACCTGTGGACACCAGGCTTTCCCCCTTTACTGAGGGGCTGGAGCAGACCTTGGGGAGCACGAAGTCACCTTGGCCACTCTCTCTTCGCCTCTTGTGTCCAGGCGCCATGCTGGGGCTGGGTGCAAAGCGGCCGTCGTGCTGTCACTGTGTCTCCTCCGCAGACTCAGCGAGCCCCTAGTTTGGCAGTTGTTGTGGACACCGAGGGGCCTCGGAAGCCCGAGGGCTCGGCCTGGGACAGAGGTGGGCACACAGGGTCCAGTCCTCGCCTCAGGCTCTGCGGCTCTCCCCCGACCTGGGCCAGTGCCAGGACTCCCTCTCCACTCCCCTCAGTGTGAGATGATGCCAGCAGAGCGGTGAGACTTGCTGATACGGTGTCGGGTCTTAGAGCGTGGAGTTCGTCTCTCACACTTCTCTGTTGTAATGGCAATGTCTGCTTTCACGATGGCACCCATGTGACAATGTCCCTGGTTTCTGTCTGAAAGTGTCACTGGATTAAAACATGCAGAGCAGGGGGAGGAGGGCTGTGGTAGCTGTGTCAGGCCTTGCACATGTGCTGTCTAAGCTGTGTAAGGATAGTCATGGCTGAGTGAAGGAGAAGTCACCACCTGCCCTGTGCGTGCCTTTGGCTCGCTCCCTGCCTGTCTCCCTCTGGTCATTTTGCCCCTCGGCGTCTCCCTGGACACATCATGTGGTTTGCAGCCAGGCCCTGGGCACCTGCACTTCTGCTAGTCTGGTTGTCCCTCTGTTCTCTTCAAATAGTGCCCTGCTCAAATGGCGGAGCTCCTGGACCTGGGCCAGGGTCCCTGACTCTCCATGCTTCCTGTTGGCCCTTTCATTTCTATCCCCGCTGAGCCCTTCCCCACCACTGATGACTGATGACAGCCCTGTAGCAAGCCTGGCATCCAGGCTGCCTGTGCCGGGATCTGCTTCTGGGGTCAAAGGTCTGGTCTCCACCCTGAAGCTCACCAGCCTGGATCCTGAGCAGCTAGACACGAGGGTGGGAGGCTGAGCCCTCCCACTGGCGTAGCCTGGTGCCCGGAGGAGAAAGGCTGAGCTGGGATGTTGCTTCACTGCCAGGTCTCAGCTTTCTCTCCCACAAACACTTAGGGTTGGACGAGATGAGTGGCTTTCACATTACGCCCGAGCACCCTGGGCAGAGCAGATGAGAGCATCACCTGCTCATGAGGCTTTTCAGGGGTGGCAGTCACTGGAGGGGCTCCTAGAAGGGGCAAGGTAGAGGGCCAGAGTCCCACTTTGGCCAAGGCAGCCCCTTTTCTGCTTTGTGCCCTGTGCTGGTCACAGCTACAACTCCTCCCGGAGAAAGGTTCCTTTGTGAGCCACCAGGTGACTCCAGAGTGGAAGGCCCAGAATCCCCTGGTCTTGCCACTTGATCTCTGGTCAAGGTCTCAGACACTGTCACGAGGCTCTGGCGTTTCCCCCCACAGTGCTCCGGGGGCCAGGTACAGGACAGCCAGATGTGTCCCTCAGGACGAGCCGTGACACAGAGTGGTGCTGGAGTGGGATCTGTGTGACAGGTGATGGGGGCCTGGGGGCTGTGCAAACCTCAAGGGGTTGGGTCCCCTCGCGGCCCGGGAGCCTCTGCTGCCCTCCTGGGAGTGTCGGTAGCAGTGATTACAAGAAGGCCTGAGTGAACACTGCCTGGCCGATGGGCAGATAGTGCTTTGAGTGACACGCCGTTCACAGGGGAGCGAGCCCTGTGGTCTCATCCAGAGCTGGGGAGGCATCGATCGTCCCTAATCCTGGTGAGGACATTGCTGTCTCCATGGAGGATGCTATTGTGAGACCGAGGGGCAGCTGAAGCAGAAGGGAGGGGCTCACGGGGACCCCTGGAAGACACTCAGGACTCGAACACACAGGAGGTCAGAGTGCAGAATGGAAGGAGGACAGGACTCATGCAGGGTCCGGCAGCCTTGCACCCAACTGGTTACAGCAATCGGTAAGCTTGTTGCATAAGGAGAGTCATAGCAGCTTCAAGCCCATTCTGCGCAGCAGCAAAGACAGGACCCAACCCTGCCATGCGCAGGAGCTCAGGGGGCTGCTGGGGTCAGCCAGCCCAGCCTGTCTGGGAAAGGCTGGATGGAGAGGGGAGAGGAATCAGGAGGGGCCGCTGGGGAGTGGGGTGGCAGTGACTCCAACCTTCTACCCTCTCCCCCCAAAATCACCTCTGTGCATTAAGACAGCTTTGGAGCAGGGCCCTCTGGCTGTTATCAATGGAACACCGTGTCCTTATTGGCCAACTTCTGCAAGGACTAGATCTTATCCTTTTTTTTTTTTTTCCAATAGGGACAACAAATAGCAGCACACTAAAAAATACACATTTTATTCTGTAAAGCCATAAAAACCGCACCTGGAGGCCTCACTGACAGGGCCCTCCAATCTTTCCTGAGATCTAATACAGCAAGTAAATTCCATTTCAGCACTTAGTAGTTCCACGTGGTGGGCTCTTGGCGAACGGCTGTCAAATGAATGCTTTAGAAAGTGGCCGTCTTCCTTCCATCCAGGGGCCCAATGGGGGAGGAGTGACTTTCAGCTGCAGCACAAATACGTTTGCTTATCTTGTTTGTGTGAAGAGGAGGATGGTGGGGTTTTGATTGCATGGTCCCTGGAGGTCACCCTCATGCCCAGCTGGTTTACTGCCATGTTCCTGTGGAGGGGGCAAGTGTGGGCACCCGGGAGGGAGGACCCGGGAAGGAGCTGCCAGACAGGGACAGTCACAGGGCAGGACAGCCATGCCGCTGACCAGCTGGAGGCTGCGCCATGCAGAAGTCCCGGCTCTTGACGGAGCAAAGCAGCTACATGGGCCAGTGGCTTGTCATCGGATTTGTGCCTCTGTGACGTGGCTGACTGGGAGCGAGCAGCCCTGGGCTCCCAAACCACAGAGTCCTGTGCTGCTCTAAACATGGGAGCAGGCGGCGCCTTCGTAAAGGACCCTTTCTGTGCTGTGCTCAGTCCACCCCTGCACCTTGAGTCTGCGGCGAGGCCCAGCCTTCCCCGCTCCTTCCCTGCTGCAGGGGTATGGGCTTTGGTGTTTTTCTTTAATCATTATTTGTTTATCTTTCCACTGTTTTTCCTCACCAAGCCAATTTGAATTAATTTTGCAAGGACAATTCCACCAGACAATGTATCAATTGCTGTATTAAAATCAAGATGTATTGCATCTCTGCCACCCTCCCATCCCTTAATTTCTCAGTTCCCTCAAAGGCACAATCAAGTGTGTCTGGCATAATTCGTTCTTTATAAACCCAGGCTGCTCATTGTGTGTGTTTGTAATTTTAGAGAGATTTTTGGCAGTGTTTTATTTCTATAATACTTTTCTTTATTGTTTCGGGTGATTGAATCTTGGTGATTAAGGACGGTGGAGTGGACCGCAGGCTGAGCCTCCTTGGGGCTCTTCTTGCTGACTCCATCCATCCGTCCATCCATCTGTCTATCTGCCCATCCATCCATCCTTCTAGTCCTCTGCTCTGTGGATCTAGGATACATTGCACTGTTACCTGTCACTTAGGACGCATCACACTGTGACAGGGCACCTGAATACCCAGGTTAAAGGGGGCTCTTTTCTCGGATCTGGAGGAACAGCTCTGAGATTTGAAAGGGACACTCTAGACAGAGGCCCGGGGCCATCAGGGTGCAAAGCCACTCTTGGTGAGTGTTACGGATTAAGCTCTACCTTCTCAAAATTCAGAGGGTGAAGTCTTGAGCCCTGGGAATTCTGGGGATGAGTCTCCTTGGAAGCAGTGTCGTTCCAGAAGTCATCTGGGAAGATGAGGTCACCAACATAAGCCCTGTTTGCATCCTGCTTGTGTCCTTATAAAAAACAAGGCTGTGGGACAAACATGCACAGGGAGAGACTGAGTGGTGATATAGCAGGGATTGGGGAGCAGGTTTAGAGTGACCCCCAGAGGGAGCCCCGGAAGGACCTGGCCCGGCTGAGTGCTCGGCCCCCAAGTTTTGCCCCCAGTTTTGCCTCAGAATGTCTGTGTCTGAGATCGTGGTCCTTTGCTCTAGTGGCTCTGGGAAGCAATACACATGCAATGCTTGGAAGTTTTGTAGTCAGACGGAGCTGGGTTTGGCTTACGAACCACGCAGGCTCGGACAGGGTCATGTGCTGTCTCCCACAGTCTTGCCAAGACTCTGCTTTGTAGTACCCTGAGGGTCAGTAGTGCTGTCCTGAGCCCCGAGTCTGCGATGCTAGCCTACGGTGGCCCGGGAGAAACTATAGGCGGCAAGAGGTGTGTTTGCATGGACAGAACCAAGGGAGGCTAGCTCTCTCCCTCCTCTGCCCCTGAGCGCCTCTATTTTCTTCTCTCTGTTTCTTTCCTCTTCTGGAGCCAGTGGATCCTTTAGCGCCTCATTCATAAGGCCTGAATCTGCCTGTAGGTGCTGCTCTGTGCCGGAGTCAGGGTAGCATACAGAGTGGCTCAAGGGGGCCTCCAGGGTCAGAGCTCCTGGACAATTCCCCCTGGGGCAGGGTCATATGGCCTGAGTCATAAGGAAAATAACACATTCTGCAAGGCTGGGTCTCAGCCAGCTTTCTGTTACTATAAAAATTACCTTGGGGCAACCAGCTTATAAAGTAAAAGGTTATTTCGGCTCACTGTGTAGAGCTTTGTGTCTGTGATCCACAGGCTCAGTTGCTTTGATGGGCACACATCAGGGTGGGAACATCTGGAACAGAGAAAAATTAACTACTTTACAGGAGGGAAGCTGGAGGAAGACAGGGCTGGGGTCCCACTGTCAGGGCATTGTCCACAGGAACCTGGCCCACCTCTCAGAGATGCCACCACTTCCCAGGAGGACCATTCTGGGGACCAAGGCTCACCACGTGGTTGTTTGGAAGACACATAGGATCCACATGGTCACAGATTATTCCGAGGTTAAATGACGATCATACATGTCATGTATTGATGCCAGCAGTCCATCAGTATCCTCATTGTTGCTATTGTTATTGTCAGTGTCAGCAAAATCACTCAAGGGACCCTCAGTGTGTCACAGGATTTGGTGTGATAAAAGCTGGCACAAGAACACAAAAAATGAGCTTTGAGAAGACTGAAGAGAAATGGGTCGTTTGTCACCAGAGAAGGGGGAAGATTTTGTAGAGGTGTGGTTTTCCAACAGAGCTAGAGGAGTGGACTCCACCCTGAGGGGAAAGGGTGGTGTGTGTGTGTGTGTGTGTGTGTGTGTGTGTGTGTGTGTGTGTGTGTGTTCAGGTGGAGGAGAGAGGTGGGAAGGGAAAAGGGACTTCATCCTGGAGGAAATCACATTTTCTAGGGTAAAATATCTGACTGGTTTGCAAACCCACTGTGTGATGTATCCTGTGTCCTATGTGGTGACCGAGGCCTGTGTGGGTGGGACTACACAGCTGGCATTTGGCTGATAGAGGGGCATCCGGGCTCACTACGAAGGTGGTGACTGCTCTGGGAGATGGGTCAGTACTCAGTACGAGGGGGAGTCCACGAGTGCTCCGTCACCTGCCCTGGTGAGGAGCAGGTGGGGTGGGGCAGGTGGAGAATTCAGCAGCGCTGCACTGAGGGGACAGGATAACTGGGCGGAGTGATGGTTAAAGTGATTCCTCTGATGATCATAGAAATTATCTGGGGGACAGGGCGTGTGGATCCCAGACCCAGAGCACGCAGGACCCGCCATGTGATCTCCGTGCCCCACAGAGCCTGCTCCAGGTGGTGCTGTGTGTTGATGCCACGTGCGGGGTGAGAAACCAGGGGAGGAATAATGTTTAAGGGGTGTTACCCGTGAGGACACACATGGGAACTTGCATCCCGATTGGCTGGCCAGGACTCCTGGACACGCAGCCTCGGGTAGAGGTGCGGGGTGGAGATGAGACTTGGGAGCCGATGGCCATAGCAAAGGGAAGCCCACACGTATTAAAGCCTGGAGCCACCTCGGCAGCCTGCGGGCACCATGGGGTCTATGCTATCATCAGAGCCCGACTCCGAGGCCTCACGGAGCCAGAGCGGGGAGTGCTGAACTGACATGAACTGATTATCCTCGCAGCAACCTGGGAAACAGGAATGTGCAAGGACATCTCCCCTTGAAGAATGGGGAGAAAAATGGGCGAGGAGTTGCACGTTGTCCCAGAAGGCGGCCAGAACCTGGCACCGCCTCCGGGACCTCCCTCCGCTTTAGTCCTAGTTGGAAATGTCAATACGAACACTTCCCCAATCCAGTGATGCTCTTAAGGATTTGTTTTAAAATAAAGAGGATTTTAGAGCCGGAGAGACCTGCTGTCTGTAATGAGATGTGTTTTATGGGACCATTAGTGGATACATGGCCAACAGTGATGTCCCATAAAACTGAGCATGGATTCAGGCCCAGAGCCAGAGGTACGGGCAGCTGAGTTGAGGAGACTCAGCCTCAGTATGGGTGTCACAGCCCCCCACCTGTGTCCCCACCTCCTGGTTCACCCCTGCCACTGTGATGGCACCCTTCTGCCCCAGAGGCTCTTAGGATCAGTGACACCTTCCAGGAGAGCAGCAAGATCTCTGCCAGGTTGTCCTGACCTCTGTCCCATCCATCCGCATAAGCCTGGCCTGTCAGCCCCGTGCACGTGGTGCCCTCCATCAGTGCCAGCACTCCTCCCTGGCTAGCCCTCCTGCCTCCTGCATAGCAGGTTTCATAAGCACATGTCACACTTGGCTTGGGACAGACCTGGGCCCTAGTTTCTGACCTTGCGCAAGTCACCACTTGACTTTGACTTCTCCATCAGGAAAAGATTTCTCCACAGTGGTCTGTACCCTCTGGGCATATCACAGTGCCTGGCACACTTTTGGAAATCTGTGAAAACTGAGCCAATGCAGGAATGAATACGTCCTACCCTTGGAGGCCCCATGGCACTTGTAAATTCATGATGCTTGGCATGGTTTGGGCCGCTGTCACTCTAGCTCCTCCTGGCACCCCAGATGGCTTTCTCTTTGGAAAACCTTTGCTCATTTTCCTTTATACACTTTTGTTGCCTTCCCCACTGCCCAGTCCTTAAAAGTCTCATGTCAGCCTGGCGCCATGGTGCTGGTCTATAATCCCAGGACTCTGAGAGGCTGAGACAGAGGGGTTGCAAGTTTGAGGTCAACTTGAGCAATTTAGCAATTTAACAAGAACTTACCCCAAAACAAAAAAAGAGGGTGTTGTAGGGGAAGCAGCTCAGGGTGAAGGCTCTAGGTTCAATCCCTGCTCCCCTCCACGGTCCCTGAGCTGGCTGCTCCCACCTCTCAGTTAACACCCCAAGTCTGCACGAGACTGAGTCAGTCACAGGGGTCTTCAGCCTATGCAGAGCTGTTTGCTCCTTCTCTTTGTGTTTGGCTCAGCAGACAGAGCCTACGATGAGGCAAGCTGGAAAGTCAGTGGAGAACCGAAAAGGATGCTGGGAAGGACTCCTTTAGCAATCACACTGTGGAAGAGTGAGAGATGGATGTGGGGCCTGGAACACAGCTCAGGCATCGACAGTACTTGTGAGGTTGTACACACACACACACACACACACACACACACACACACCCCAGAGGCTGTAGGCTGAATCTTCAAACACACCCTGCTCACTCTGGTGCAGGTGTCTGCTCCTGACGGGAGAGCAGGGACAGGGAAGGACACACTGAAGACATGACATAGGATGAGCACAGGTACAGGCTCCTTGGTCACTGTCGGTAACGTCTCCTTGTCACATAACTACTGTGCACCTCCGTGTGCCAGACCCGGGGACACAGATATGCATAAGACAGGTGTCTGCCTACACAGTACTCCCCATCACAGCTGCTCCTTGGCACACACAGATGTGTTTAAATGCAGGCTCACTTGCCTCTCAAGCACACACACACATGCACATGTGCACATACACACACACACACATACAAACATGCAAGTGCACGCACTCAGGAGTGGGAAAGGGCCTTTACATCCCATCACCAACAAAGAAGGAAAAATGGGGAGCTTATGGATGTAGCAGCTCACTCTGGGTTCAATGCTATTTCCCTGCTTATCTCTCCAGGGGCCAGGGGCCGAGTGTCATATGAAATGACTTTTTAATGTCCATCTGGGGATCCAGGAGGAAAAGGAGGTGGTAATAACACTCCCTGTGTAACCTGTCTGTCTCTCCGGCACTTGAGAAAATTGGATGCTATTAAAATCAATTTAACTCTAGAGGGCAATGAATGGTGGAGACACAGTGCTGACGGGAGGAGCCCGCAGCTGCACCCAGGGCTGGCTGGAGCCTGCAGGGCGCCCTGGGGGGCGAGACCTGGTCTCCTAGCCCCAGCCAGGCCAGCCTGCAGGGCCTCTCCCCGCCATGCTGTTTGCAGTTGGTCACATCCTCCCTCTCTAACTGCGCGGGCAGTGCCTCCTGGGAGTGCTCAGGGGGCTCATGTAAAGGGGAGGATCACATCCTGTCTCCTGGAGCTCTGCAGCTGCAGGGAGGGCCAGCGCCCTGACCCCAGGGATCTCCCGGCTCATCAGGGAGATGCACACACGTACAGACACACGGGAGAAAATGGCATTGGAAGATCAAATATTTGTGCAGTGTAATTAATATTTATATAAAATTTATAAGTATCAGAAATGGATCTCAGTCTTGCTTTTAGGGACATCTGTTTGTAGCGTCAAGGGCCTCCTTCGCCGGATTCTCACGTGTATATAGTGCTCTTGGTGTGGTTTAGCTGAACCAGGACCCCAACAATGCAGTTACATTTGAGTCATTCTGTACATTGGTCATGTGTGACCAAATACCCACCCTAGCCCTAAACACCTTAAAGGAGGAAAGCTTGGCTCATGGTTCCAGAGGCTCAGGCCATGGTCGGCTGAGTCCATCACTGGGGGCCTAGGGGAGGCAGAAGCACCCCAGTAGAAGGGCCTGGTGGAGCAAAGCTGCTCAGTCGGGAAGCCAGATAAGGGACAGAGCAGAAAGGAAGTGGCCAGGGCCAGACTTAACCTTCCAAGGCTTGGACCTGGTGACCCAGCTTGGTCAGTTAGGCCTAATTCCCAATAAACCCACTGAGTTGTGAACTCATCAACAGATGAGTCTCCTTGATGCTGTCAGATCCCTCACGATCCATTCACTTCCTCAAGTCCCAAAGCCAGCCAAGCCTTCTGCACAATAAGCCTCTTGGCGTCATTTGAGTCCCAACCACGGACCTTGAACTTGGGACTGGCACAGCTTCGAGGTTAGTCCTCCAGCCCTGTGTCCCTCCTCAGACGGCAGAGGCATGTGGCTGTCACCCTCTCGGCCCACAGTCTGCTGCCCACTGGTCACTGTGTGTCCTGCTCAGATGAGACAATAATGGTGTCTCATGGGGCTGTGCTGTGTGTGCATCTCTTGATGACAAATCCCTGTGACATTTTACAGGAATGGGTGATCAAGAAAGGAAATCGGGGGGCCGGGGAGTTAGCTCAGTGGTTCCGGCGCCTGTCTTGCAAGCGCAAGGACCCGGGTTCGATTCCCCGGTAACCACATAACAATACTGGGTGTGGAGACCCACACCCAGCAGCAACCAGTACCACATACCACAGTGCCGGGCGTGGTGGCTCACGCCTGTCATCCCAGCACTTGGGAGGCAGAGGCAGGAGGAT
>PVIR01002512.1:44390-101484 GCA_004026965.1 Petromus typicus | reverse complement strand
TGCCTACGCTGGGTGACTTTGAAAGGATCCTGAAGGAGGAGTAGTGGAGGCTGAGGGCTCCTGGCTTCCATCTCACAGCAGCTGCTTTCCACATCGGGGACACAGATGACCATGGCGACCACTCCTGGGCTGCCGACCTGCCCTCCCCCTTCACCTTTGCTCTAGGCCCCATCACCCTGCAAAGGCCTTTGCTGCAGACGGCACAGGCTTCTGAAAGCCTCTTATGCCCCAGTTCCCTCAGTCAAGCATTTAACAGAACCAGAGTATAAATAGTATAGTATAGAATCCTTCCCCAGGACTAGGCTGCTGAGGGAGCAGGACAGTCCATAAGATGAATAGTATGCAGCTAGGTCAGATATGGCACTATTTAAAATTTATACAGTTAATTCACAGTGTTAGAATTTATGATCAGAAATCACACGGCTATGGCGTAGATGAGCTTATATCCTACTTTTATGGATAAAAACCTTTGCTCTTGGACTTGAATATGACAACTTTATGACCAGAAGGATACACATGTACCCTCTAACAGCATTTTTTGAAGTAGGGTCTCACTATGTGCTCCAGGCTGGCCTTGAACTCACTGTGGAATGCAGGCTGGCCTCAAACTCATGGTGATTCTCCTGCCTCAGCCTCCCAAGTGCTGGGGTTATAGGTGTGTACCAACAAGCCTGACTTTAACAGCTTCTTTTACCTATATACAACTGTATAATTATAGACAATTCCTAAGTTTGAGGTTGGCTACCATAGAGCTCTAAGATCATAGACTGATTTATTGTTATACGCACCATTCATTTTTAAATGAATGTAATTCCAGAGGCCTCACAGAATTCCTGTGCTAGATAGAGCTCAGTAAAGAAGATTAAACTGAACCAGCCTCCTTCCAGGGTTAGCAGCGATTCCTCCCCTACCTAGCGGTGTTAAGGCCCAGGCCTGGTCTTTCTGATATTTCCTGCAGATTGAAAGGCACAATGCAGTCGGGGTAACTGGTTAACACCCCACAACAGTGGTGATCCACCTGAAGAATTTATGCCACCAAAACCTTAGCAGGCAGAGTCTCACATTCTGATGTGTAGTAAGACGTGGCTGGCCAGTATCCAGCCCAGTGGCGTCAAGCAGATGCCTATGGTGTTTCCACCTCCTGTCCTGTGGGAGGCGCTAGACCTGCCGGCGGTGTCTGCCCTTCACTTCCCTTCAGATCTCACTTCTGATCAACGTTCTCTATGATCGGTTCTGTCCTTGCTTTTCTTGTCTCCTTCGATAGCAGCACCAGCACTTGATCTTGTGGCCATTCTGCGTCCTTCAAAAGACATCTAAATATTCTGCTCTGACTCCTTGTTTGTTGTTTTTGACCATTTAACTATCACAAGGAGGTCTTCCAGGTCCAAAGAGATGAGTAGGAAGGTAGGTAGGTAGGTAGGTAGACTGGTTATTGTCCAAAGACTATATATAATTTATTTTATACGAATTAAATAGTAAGTGACCTAAGAAATGTGTTAGGTGGTTCTTATCTATTATGCTTGGTAGAATATTTGAACAACCAAGTCTAATGCTATTAGTGGTCTGAGTTTTGTTTTGTTTTTTTTTAATTCAGATCAAGAATGACCCAGAAGAAATCACAGCTTTGTTGCAGAGCCAATGTGTACACTCAAGTGCCTGATGGAGGATGGGGTTGGGTAGTAGCTGTTTCTTTTTTCTTCGTGGAAGTCTTTACATATGGCATCATCAAATCATTCGGCGTCTTCTTTAATGACTTAATGGACAGTTTTGATGAGTCCAACAGCAGGATCTCATGGATAATATCAATATGTGTCTTTGTCTTGACATTTACAGGTCAGTACATCTTCTGCCTAACCATAAGCTACACCCTTTCCCATACAGGCCTTCTTGGCCGAGCCCCGTTTCAGTGGTACAATTTTCAGAGAGTTGGAAATTGATAAGAAACAGTGAACACTGAGGGAAAAAGCTGTACTTACCACCCTGATTGCCTTCAGCTGAATACACTGTACAAATATCTAGTGCCTGGGGCGGGATTTAGTTCAGTGGGACCTGGCCTTGAGAGGTCTCACCTTTGATCCCTTGTTCTGGAAAAGAAAAAAAATCTCCTGCCTGTACCTTCTTAGGATTCTGTGGTGTTCTTTGAGGCTAGAGTAAACCCTGGTTCCGTGGGCACGCAGTGACTGTCTAACAAAGTGACATCCACAGGTACTTGGCATGTTAGGATCTGTTTTCATAAAAAATGGGGTAAAATCATGTAAATGTGGATAGAGGAACAAAAAAAGGCAGGATGTGTACAGGGGTACGCAGTCGGTCCTCTATATCCAAGGGCTCCTCGCCCAGAAATTCAGCCAGCTGCCCACTGGAAATGTACAGAAGTTCAACTAGATGAGCTCCAAGGACCCTCAGAAATTCACCCAGCATCACTGGTGACAGGTGCCATGTGGACAGCTGTGCCTGTATTAAACACAGGCAGACTTCCTTTGCTTGTCGTTATTCTCTATCAAATGCGGATAAGTGCTCATGTACCATGTACGTAGTATGAGGTATCATCAGTAACCTAGAGATGATTGGAAGTCCACAGGAGGGTGTGCTAGGTTAATACGCAAAACATTCAAAGTGGGGACTCGAGAGTCGAGGATCTGCCACCTTGTGACTGTTACCCTCAGCAGTTGCTAGGACGATGCCCTGCGGACCTGATCAAATAGAATAATTCGAGATTACAGATACTGGGCCAGGGATTTAGCTCAGTGGTTCCTGCATCTGTCTTGCAAGCACGAGGGCCCGGTTCAATCCCCAGTAACCACATACAATACTGAGGGTGGAGAGTCACGCCCAGCAGCAATCAGTACTACATACCACAGTGCTGGGCGTGGTGGCTCACGCCTGTAATCCCAGCACACAGGAGGCAGAGGCAGGAAGATTTATGTGATGTGAGTTTGAGGCTTAGCTCAGGGCCAGGCTGAACTACAAAGTGAGACCCTGTCTCAAAAAAAAAAAAAAAAAAAGAAAGATTACAGATACTGTCCTGAGGAGATAACTACATTCCCTAACTCCCTGAGGGCCTGAATTGACTCACCACATAACACTCAAGTACCCAACTGCATGCAGTAATATTGGTTTTAGTGTCATTTTTCATATACTGATATTAATTTGGTCCTGCATATTGATGAGTCATATTCATCTCTCTGTCAGAGGCATTGATTGGCCAGGGTTTCTTGAGAGAACAAAGCTATGAATTCATCTTAGAAATCCAGACAGGCTAGCCTGGTGCAGTGGCCTAAACCTGTAATCCCAGCACAATAGGAAGCTGAGGCAGGAGGATCTCAAGTTCAGCTCTAGCCTGGGCAACTTAATGACTGACCCAAGATCCTGTCTCAAAATAATAATTTTTAAAAGCTGAGGATGTAGTTTAATCCCCAATTATACACACACACACACTCCTTGTGTTGACCTTAAACTGCCCTAATTTATAATTTGCCCTGATAACCTGTCCTGCAACTATTACCCCTAAAGTTAAGAAGGTACTTCTAAATGATACTGTTCCAGTTTTTAAGGCTATGAGCCAGCATATTGGTTCAAAATTATGATAATAGTTTCCTTACTCACTACATTCAGAATCAGGTTGCATTCTAAGAATTACAGTGGGAGCCGGGGAGTTAGCTCAGTGGTTCTGGTGCCTGTCTTGCAAGCGCAAGAACCCGGGTTCAATTCCCCGGCAACCACGTACAATACTGGGTGTGGAGACCCACACCCAGCATCAGTCAGCACCACATACCACAGTGCCGGGCGTGGTGGCTCACGCCTGTCATCCCAGCACTCGGGACGGAGAGGCAGGAGGATTGCTGTGATGTGAGTTTGAGGCTGAGCTTGGAGCCAGCCTGAACTACAAAGTGAGACCCTGTCTCAAAAAAAAAAAAAGAATTACAGTGAAACGGACACACAGACTGACTCCAGCAGAATCGAACCTTGTCTGTCCGGTTACTGTCCTGTCTTCAACTCACCCCTCGCTGGGCACCGCTGTCACTGTCGTTAACACTTACTCAGTGCTAACTAAAGTAGGTTAAAGTGTTAACTAGGAAACTAATTTGCCAGATTTGAATGTCTCGGCTGAGGCATGTAGGAGCAAAGCGGACTATAATTCGTCAGACTCTTTGAACCATCTATCCCACAGGTAGGTCTGTGGAACTGAAAATTTCCTGCATCATTTTCAGGAAAGTCAAAACTCACAGAATTTTACTTCAAGTGAAACTTACCAAAAAAAATCCAAAGCAGTGAAGTACAAGAGAAGAAAAGATTCCAGCAATGATAGCAAAACCAGTTGTTATTATACAGTAACATAAATACATTTCTGATTTTATGGCTCCTCATAGTGAGCCAAGATCTTTCATCTAAAAATATAGGTAATAAAGATAAGAGTTTTACACTCCTTTTTCTCTGGCCCTCTTTGAGGTTTTGGTGCTGAGGGTGGAAGCCGGAGCTTTGCACATGTTAGGTGAGCACTCTCTCCAATGAAGTTATGCCCCTAACTCCTTGGCTTTCTTTGTTGTTGTTGTTGGGGTGTTTGTGTTTTTTGGTTTCTGGGTTATTTTAGGCAGTGTCTTACTATATAGTTCAGGCTGGCCTTGATTTCGCTGTGTAGCCCAAGCTGGCCACCTCTGAGATCCTCCTGCTTCAGCCTCCCAAGTACTGAGATTACAGGGGGGCAGTCAGCTGTTTTTCTCTTTCAAAGGACTGAAGGATCTTGTCTGGTTTAAACAAATACTAAAATAATTTCTAGACTTCAGTAGCCTTTGTGCAAAATATCTAACTAGAACCCTCCAGGTTCAGGCCTGGAGGAAGGGCCTGCGCTGAGCCGACAGCGATGCCTGGGAGCGTGCCAGTCACTATCCCTTCCTCTCCCTGCAGCTCCCCTCTCCACAGTCCTGAGCCATCGCTTCGGACACCGCGTGGTGGTGATGGTGGGGGGGCTGCTGGTCAGCACCGGGATGGTGGCAGCCTCCTGCTCGCGGAAGGTTCACCACATGTACATCACCATCGGGGTCGTCTCGGGTGAGTGGCCACCTCAGCCCCGAGGTGCTCTAGACAACCGGCTTGAAGAACAACATTGGGGCAGGGGAGGATTGAGCCCAAGTTGTACTTTTTTTCTCTCTCTTTCAAATGAATAAAGTCGGAGATCTGTGATCTTGCGCTGGGTGATGTGAAGACCCCAGGGGAGATGGGAACATATTCTCAAGGACCCCAGAGTTTTGGTTTGATTTTTTTTTTTAAATTATTTACCACTGATGAAGATAGCATGTCGTTTGCTCTGGTTTGCAGTCAAAAACCACCATTTCGACAAAGTCGGACTTCAGTTTCTTCAGCTAGTATTTCTCAGATAAGGGTCTGATGACTCTGGACTTATTCTCCAAAGACTAAGAAAACATTTTCTCTTTTACTTTTTCTCACACTGCTGGCGTTTGAACCCAGGGCTTGCTGCCTGCTGGGCGAGCTCCTACCACTGAGCTACCACATGCCCAGCCTCTGTGTTTTCCCTTCAGATGGACTCCATACCTACATTGCTCATGGACAACATACACATGTTCGTGGAAGTTGCACGCTGGAGATGGAACCCAGCACCTTGCCTGCATGAGGCCAGCGCCCTACCACAGAGCTATAGCCTCAGCCCCTACTCCTTTTAAAATTTTGAGACGGAGTCTCACTAAGGTGCCCAGGCTGGCTTCAAATCTGCAAGTCTTCCTACTTGAGCCTTCCAAGTAGCTGGGATCACAGGTGCGCAGCACCACACCTGGAAAATACACATCTGGTACAAGAACAATATTCAGTCATATATTTGTCCGTTGTGAATTCCATAAACCTGAAAAAATGCAGAAAAGTGAGAAAACAGAAAACAGTCTTTATCTTCCCAGAGCCCTAAAACAACTATTGCAACATATCTGAACGTTTGATGAAACCCATTTTTCCTTGCTAATTACTTTTTTCCACAATGAGTTCCTGGGCTTCTGGGAAAAAAAAAATCCTGCATCTCTGAACGTCCCGTACTCGTCAGGGTGTGGTTCTCAGTCTTCTGTTTGACTTTTGCCCACAGGTCTGGGATACTGCTTTAGTTTTCTTCCAACCGTCACCATCCTCTCCCAGTACTTTGATAAAAGACGCTCAGTAATCACCGCAGTCGCGTCCACGGGAGAATGCTTTGCTGTGTTTGCCTTTGCGCCAGGTAGGTGACCAGCGGCAGCCTGTAAATCCATGTGGAGTAAGGGGAAACACTCCACCTTTTCCACCAAGGCAGGAGACTTTCACCCATGCATAGGCTATTTGTCCGTTCTTCCCAGGGCATTTTTAGGGTATGTTCTTCCAACACCTACTTTAGGAATTCTCACCTTTTCAGTCTAGTCTTCCTAAACAGGAAGATACAGGAGGCATATGCAGTGGTAAGACTTTCACAAAAACAGTTCCAAAATAATTGAATGATGTTGCATTGTTCATATTTCTCTCCCCTTTCAGAAGCCATGTATTTAATAAGGACTTAAGTGATGAGGTTAAATTTTATTATGTGTATATGGAAGAGAATTTTTATTCCTGGTTTATTTCCTGAACTAACATTACTATATGAATGACAAGAAAACTGAAGTAGGAGACAGGTAACCTTGGAGATCCAGATTCTTTCTTTCTCTGCCATTTCTCGATGAGTGTCTCTCCGTGGACTGCATTTGTTCATAGGAGATACGGGTATTTAGGAGTGGCGTGACAGTGTCAGAAACATTTTAGATGGTTCTGAAAAATGAATGTGTAGCTGTAAACCTACAGGGAGACACTGACAGGCAGAGGTAAGAAATGCATTTTTGTTGTGGCTGTTTTCAGTACTGAGGGTTGACCTCTTAATCCTTTTTCTTTGGCGACAGACTCTCACTGAGTCACTGAACTGCCTGGGCTGGACTCTTAACTTGTGATCTTCCTATCTCAGCTTCCCAGAGTACTGGAATTATGAGCATGGGCCATCACACCCAATTTAAGAAGACTTTTTATGATCTTGTGGGGGCTGCATTGCACTGCTGCAGTGAGGGAGGTTTCTGTTCTCTGTGGCTACATCCTGTGAGGGCCTCTCTCTCCGATCACCTCTGGTCAGCAGCCCCTGCCCCAGTTTCATGGCCAGAGCAGGGAGGCAGTGAAGGGCATGCCTCAGGGAGAAACTTGAGGAAACTGCATCATTTAATTCCCGGATACTCCTAGGAGCTTTTAGAGTCTTAGTTCATTTTTTATTTAATTCATTATCCTAAGGACCAAAGGAGTGGCCGTGGAACTGTACAGCTCCGAGGTGGACAAGATATTTTTTTAAAAGGCCATGTAGTAAATATTTGAGGCTTTGCAGACTGTGTAGTCTCTGTCACAACTACTCAGTTCTGCCGTCATAGCACAAAAGCACTCGTAGCCCATGTAAATGAATGCACATGGCTGGGTTCCCATTCGGGTTTATTAACAAAAACAGACAGTAGATTAGATTTGGCCTGCAGGGCATTGTTCATCAAACCTTGGCTCAAGTCACAAACTTTGCTTCTTACGCTTCCGTCTGAAAAAACACAGCCTCCATATTCCTGCTGTACAAAAATGGCAAGTACAAAAATGTCTTTTTTACACAGAATAAGTATTGTGTACATTTTCTCCTTACTGAGTCATAAAATGCACCAGCAAAGAATAAAGGATAGACTGGGTTGACAGCATGTGCACCGCTGAGTAAATTTTCCAAAAACTATTACTAAGTCTGCATGCACATGTTTTCTGGATGTTGATTCCTGGGTCCAGAGTCCAAAACTAGCCTTCAGTTTTTTCCTCACTCCCCCCATTCCAGCCATCACAGCGCTCAAGGAGCAGATCGGCTGGAGGCACAGCCTCCTCTTCGTGGGCCTGCTGCAGCTAAACATCATTGTCTGCGGGGCGTTGCTAAGACCCATTATTATCAGAGGACCCGAGTCACCGAAAACAGTCACTCACGAAAACCGGAAAGAAGTGCAATATATGCTTGAAAACGAGAAAACACGCACCTCTTTAGACTCCATTGACTCAGGAGTAGAACTAACTACCTCACCGAAAAATGTGCCTAGTCATGCTAACGCAGAGCTGGAGCCCAGGGCCGAGCAGCAGATCCTGAGCAAGACCGGTTCCGCGCACAGTGAGAAGAAAGTCCCACTGTTAGACTTCTCCATTTTGAAAGAGAAGAGTTTTATTTGTTACGCACTCTTTGGTCTCTTTGCCACACTGGGATTCTTTGCACCTTCCTTGTATATCATTCCCTTGGGCATTAGTCTGGGCATTGACCCCGATCGCGCTGCTTTTTTATTATCTACGATGGCAATTGCTGAAGTGTTTGGAAGAGTTGGAGTTGGTTTCATCCTCAACCGGGAGCCCATTCGCAAGATCTACATTGAGCTCATCTGCGTCGTCTTACTGACTGTGTCTCTGTTTGCCTTTACTTTTGCTACTGAGTTCTGGGGTCTCATGTCATGTAGCATATTTTTTGGGGTGATGGTTGGAACAATAGGGGGGAGCCACATTCCGCTGCTCGCTGAGGACGACGTGGTGGGGATTGAGAAGATGTCCTCTGCGGCGGGCGTCTACGTATTCATTCAGAGCATCGCAGGGCTGGCAGGACCACCCCTGGCAGGTAATTCAAAGCCACAACATACGAACTCCTGTCTGTATTCCTAGTTTCTCATTCAAGTCTGATTTGAAAACCCGCCTCCGCTTTGACACCTCCATTGCATGTTCGGGCTGCGGAGGGTGAGAAGTGACGGTGTCAACCCTCTAGATTTAAATAGGAAACTGAAGGCCAAAGAGTTTAAGCGAGCAGCCCTATAGTCCTGACTAAGCCAGGATCAGAACCTGTGTCTCTAGGTTAAAGTTGCCCCAAGCCTTTTTTTTCCTCCAGATAATGTCTTGCTTTGTAGTTCAGGGTGACCTGGAACCTGCAGGATCTTCCTGCCTCAGGCTCCTAGGAGCTGGAATTACCGGTGTTCACCACCATGCCTGGCCCCCAGGATTCTCTGTCCTGTTATCTGCCTTATCTAATGCTAGAGAGGAAGCCCATGGATATGTCATCTTTGTAATCCATCTGAGTCTGGGGAATATGGAACTAAGGACTTCTGGAAGTTACTTTCCCTTCTTAGGAAAGGTGTTTGGGAGTGCAGCACACAGCAGCATTCTACAGATACTTAACTGAGAAGCACAGAATACTTCTCTGTTAGAGTAGAAGCCTTCACCCATTAAAAGATAGCTAAAGTGAATGCAGGCAAAATAACACAGCTTTCTCCATACTTAAGAGTACGACCTTTGAAGCTGTTTTCGGGGACACACACCCTGTATTCCCAGCCACTTGAGAAGCTGAGGCATAAGAATCGCCAAGTTTGAGGCCATCCTGGGCAATTCAAAACAAAATTTTAAAAGGGGCTGGAAATGTAGCTCAGGGATGGAGTACTTGGCTAGCATGTGGGAGGCCCTGGGTTCAATCTCTAATACACCCCCATACTATAAAAAAGCTTATTGCCTTTCAAGGAAATAGACATTGAACTAGCCCACGTTTTAGGTTCGTTAGTGGGACCGACCATGAAGAACAAGTTAGCAACTTAGGGTTCCCCATTGCTAAGTACAATATGCTATGTGTAATCTAACTGAAATTTCTGCCCAGCACTTCTGTTTCTTAAGGAAAAACAAAATAAGGCAGAGAAATAGTAGGTTCTGAATTCAGCAGTGCCCCAGGTGAGAATCCCACACCTAGTCACAATGTGGTTAACAGTGCCAATGCTTTCCCCTAGGTCTGCTCGTGGACCAAAGCAAGATATACAGCAGAGCCTTCTACTCCTGCGCGGCTGGCATGACCGTGGCTGCCATGTGCCTTGCCTTGGTGAGGCCATGTAAACAAGGACTATGCCAGCATCATCATTCAGGTGAAAAAACCCCAGAGAGCCATCGTGGGAAGATGTTACAAGACATCCCTGAGGACTTCCTGGAGATGGATCTTGGGAAAATAGATCCTAGAGTCCACGTGACTATAGAGCCAGTGTGACACATTTTCATGTAACGGCAGCCACTGTGTTGGCTGGAAAGGGGGCCCCGGGGACACGGGGCAGAGGAACAAACCACTCAACTCCATGCTCAAAGCTGCATTTTAAAGGGAATGTACATGTGAACAGCATTACCAACAACTTTTATTTCCTCTGTTTTACTTTTTGTTTTTGAAGCCAAAACAAAGGAACCATATATGAGTCTGGCTCTATATAGTAGCAATACAAAGATACCTAGGAGGACTCCTGGGCTCACATTCCACTATGAAAATAGTGACATGAATTAGGAACATAGTTTGAAGAGCACACTCACATATGACAAATTCCTATCTTAGAAAATGACATCTAGCCCAGGTCACTGAAAGAAAATGGCCCGTTCCAAAAATAAGATGTCTCAAAACTATTGAAAAAATTTTACTTTCAGGAATATGAGTAAAGTTTCTTAAAGAATTTGAAAAATACTGCATTTCCATTAACAAATTACAGCTTCTCAATTTTCTAAATATTGCATGAGAATGAAGTATGCTGTAGTTTAAGATCAAACACTGAGTAACAAGCAAAAAATTTAAGAATAGATGTAATTAGAGCTTCATAAATGTGAAGATTACCACTTCTTTTTATGGCCAGTCATCACCAGAAGTATTTCAATACAGAATATGCTAAATCACATTAAAAAATGCATTTTCTATTGCTTTTAGTTATTCAGAAATATGTGATTGTAGTATCCTTAATTTAAAGCGCTATTTATTATTAAGTTATTCTAGAGTAACTGAAGTAATCAAAAGAAATGAACAGTAATCTAAGACATACACTGCATTCTTACCTCCCTCTTGCAATCCTTTCAATGTCTCAAAGAGTATTTCTTATCTTTAAAAAGGCCAATTTATGATGATTCTTCAGTTTGACAAAAGGTGACCTGTGCTAAAGGGGGGGTCAGGGAAAATAATGGATAGCAAATTGCCTTAGCTTTTAAAAAGATAATTTGTTTCATGAGCTAAGTATACTTGAGGATCTTACCTGATCAGAATTCTATTTTGTTGCATTGTTGAAGTATTTCTGAGTTTTAAAATCTTCACTGTGAGGTATTTCTATATTTTATTTGGAGTAGCAAGTCTATCACAGGTTACAAGTTGCCATTTACATCTTACCTAGACTCGATGGTTCTCGGTGGCCGTAGGTATCAGGTAACTGGTCGTTATTCAGAGTCACACTACATGTTTCGTATTTCTTGTGCTGGCAATTTTCTATAAAGAGGGTAAAGAGGTGGGCTGTTTCCTCATCTATTTTATTGAATCTCATCTTCTAGGTGATGGTCAACACTTGCTGCTCTGTCTCTATTCATCTTTTTTGTTAATTTATGACAACTCAGGGGGAAAACATAACAAGTCTAGTTTGGTTCCAGGTAAACACAAGCTTGAATATTTCTCTGCACTGAAAGGAAAGTGACATAGCTCATCACCACCGGCCACATTTTGTATAGCATTTTCTCATCCATAGAAATAGGACAATCTGTAAAACTGTGGGGAGGTAGCGGGAGGAAGTGACAAAGTGTCTGTGTAAAACAGATGCACCTGAAACAAACACGATGGACGCAGCAAATCTCTGTCACTGCTTGAGGAAAACCACAAGCGGTGGCAGTTTTGCGTACTTACATGACTTCAGCACTTTACCGCGTATTTTGTACTATGAATGTTCAATCCAATTTAATATTTATGAATGATTTCTGAGAGATCTGCCCTATGTCCATTCTGCTAACTGCATGAGAAAAAAAAATGTATGCCAATTTCAGTATGTCAATAATCAAGATTTTAAATGTTTGGGGAAAAAAATAGGATTGCTGATTTGTTCTGTATTAGAGACATTCTGGTACTTCTAGATTTGCAATAAATTTATGGCTTTTTATTTAAAGAGACATTTTTGTTTATGGTCAAGGTTTTTTTAGTTCACTTACAGCATTTGCTTTTTGATCCATTTAAAATTATAAAAGCTCCAGTAAGTTCATTTTACACAGTTTTTAAAAAATTGTTCTTCCCAGCCTCTTCAGCTCTAGAGTGACATAAAATGTCTCTGAGATTGAACTTGTCATTGAAAACAGGAAGATATCACATTGAATCCATTTTACTTTCAGGTCACTGAGACAAAATAATAGTGCTTACAGCTAACAGGAGGGGAGCTTTATCTTGGCTCACAGTTTACGGGGGTTCAGGCCCTGGCCGGCCTGCTCTGAGGCAGGATGGATGGTGGAAGGGGCTGGCGGAGGAATACTCTTCCCCTAAGAAAGCCAGGATGCAAAGAAGGAAAGAGGAGCCACGGAAGGAAGGAGGTAAACCCTTGGGGCCAACCTTCCGGGACTCAGTCCTCACCCACCAGACCCCACTCCTGACAGCAAGCCGTTTCCCTGCCCATCGTTCACCTTCCGAAAGCCCCGCCTAGAGCCCATGAGGCTTTGGGGGACATCAAGATAGAAACTGTCTCTCCGTCCTACACATCACTGACAGCACCTTAGAAAACATTAAAGGAAGTATTAAAAGATGAAAGGAGAAGGGAATAAACAATATAGAGAAAGACCTAGAATAAAGAGGCAATTCTGGGCAAAAGGCACAACAGGGGCATCACAATCCCTGACTTTAAATTGTACTACAAAGCTGCTGTGATAAAAACAGCATGGTACTGGCAGCAGACTAGAGGATGCAGAAACAACGGACATCCTCAGCCCTCTCACTGACAAAGAAGGCAAACACTTTCAGTGAAAGAAAGAGGCTCTTTATTTATTTATTTATTTTTTTTTTTTTTTTGAGACAGGGTCTCGCTTTTGTGGTTCAGGCTGGCCCTGAGCTCAGCCTCAAACTCACATCACAATCCTCCTGCTTCTGCCTCCCGAGTGCTGGGATTACAGGCGTGAGCCACCACGCCCAGCACTGTGGTCTGTGGTACTGGTTGCTGCTGGGGTGAGTCTCCACACCCAGTATTGTTATGTGGTTACCGGGGAATGGAACCCAGGCCCTTGCACTTGCAAGACAGGCGCCGGAACCACTGAGCTAACTCCCCGGCCCAGAAAGAGGCTCTTTAATAAGTGGTGCTGGCAAAACTGGCTTTCCACATGCCAAAGATTAAAACTAGACCTATATTTTTCACCATGCACTAACCTAAAGTCAAAATGGATCAAAGATTTAAATATTAAAACAGAAACACTAAATCTGCTGGAGAGAGCATAGGTAGAATGCTTGAGGACACAGGAGAAAGCAAAGACTTCACAAACAAAACCCAGACCACACAGGAAATACTACAGAGAATCAACATCTGGGATTTTCTTTTTTATTAAAAAGCTTTCGCAGAGCAAAAGAAATCACTAACAGCGTGGAAACACAATTCTCAGTATGGTGAAAAAATTTTACCAGCTATTCATCAGACAAAGGGCTAGTATCTAGCATATATAAAGAACTCTAAAAAAATCAAACCCCCTCATTATAAAGACCCAATCCAAAAATGGGTATCTGAAATGAAAAGACAATTCTCAGATGAAGAATTAGAAATAGCAAATAAATACATGAAAAAAATGCTCCCTGTCACTGGTCATTTGTGAAATGCAAAGTAAAGCAACACTGAGATTCCATCTCACTCCAGAAAGAATGGCTGCTATCAAGAAACCAACCAAGAAGGGCTGAGGATTTAGCTCACCAGTTCTGGCACCTGCCTCACAAGCACAAGGTCTCAAGTTCCATCTCGGTACAAAAAAAATCGACTGATAACAAATGATGGAAGGGCTATGGGGAAAAAGAAATCCTCCACTCTTGGTAAGAGTGTAGACTGGTGCAACCACTTTGGGAATCAGTATGGAGATTTTTTCAAAAAACTAGAAGTAGAGGCTCCATTGGACCCAGCTGTTCCCCTTCTTGGTGACTTCCTGGAAGAATTAAAAGCATCACACCACAGTGATATGTGCACACCCGTGTTTATAGCAACACAGTTTGTAATAGCTAAATCTTGCAAACAGCTCAAATGCCCATCAATCAAGTGGAGAAAATGTGGGTTTTAAAAAAAAAAAAATATATATATATATATATAATAGAGTACTGCTCTGCCACAGAGAAGGCTGAGCTTAACACACTTAATGCGTGTGTGTTTTACTGCAGACTGACATTCCCACTGAGTTATATCCACAGTATCTTTTTTGAGACAAGAAATTTGCTAAATCACCCTGGATGGTGTCTAACTTTCAATCCTACTGCCTTAGACTTCCAGAGTGGTAGGAATACAGGCACGTACCACGATGTTCGGCTGGGAAATACATTTGAAGATTCAAGTCACCTAGAAGTATTTATTACATTTAGATTTCTATACTCCATTTCAAAGATTCTAAGTCAAAATCATCATATCCAAACACAGGATTCACTCAGGAGGGTGCAGTGTTTAGAAGCCATTGCATTTAAAATTTTAAATGGCCATGAGCATTACTTATAACCACCAGTGTGAAGACAGTTTACACGTGTTACATTCTGAATGGTCACTCCTACGAGCCTACTTTGCACTGAGAAAAGAGAAGCTGTCCTCTCCAGATTTGTCCTCAATACAGAAGTGTGCCCTAGAAGTAGACAACCTCCTCCAATAGGGGGCCAGGCTCCTAGGCATAAGAAAGGAAACTAGGTCCCCCTGGTGTTCAGTTTTGATAATTACTCTACAGGCACAGGACAAGTGGTAAGAGAATTGCTTTTTAGACAAACACTCAAACCCAGATCCAAATGACCTGGGTGCCCATTCCATCCCAGAGGAGAAATTGGACAGGAAGCCAGAAAGTCAATCCCCAGAACACTGAGTTTTAGAAGAAAAATACAAATTGTGGTCATGTGCTTAGATTATTTACACCTTTCCAATAACTCGTGCAAACATGATCTTAAAAGAATGTTTTCATTTGCTTATACAGCTTAGCAAAGATATATTAATGTGTTTACCGCTGTTATTCTCTAATAATTTTTGTTATGACAATATTTTTATAAAATGGCTTTTATATTTTATTATTATCCACTTGTATTATATTAACATAAAATTTTTTTGTTTGTTTGTTTGTTTGGTTTTTTTTGAGACAGGGTCTCACTTTTGTGGTTCAGGCTGGCCCTCAGCTCAGCCTTAAACTCACATCACAGCAATCCTCCTGCCTCTGCCTCCCGAGTGCTAGGATGACAGGTGTGAGCCACCACGCCCGGCACTGTGGTATGTGTTGCTGATTGCTGCTGGGGTGAGTCTCCACGCCCAGTACTGCATGTGGTTACCGGGGATCGAACCCTGGCCTTTGCGCTTGCAAGACAGGCGCCGGAACCACTGAGCTAACTCCCTGGCCAACATAAAATATTTTTAAAATAAAATTCAGTTAATGATAGGACCTCTGAGTGCAATGTGTGGTACACAACTGTTATCCCAGCACTTTGGGAGGGTAAGGCAGAAACATCTCAAGTTCAAATCTAGCCTGGGCAACATAGAAACTTGGTGAGATCCTGTCTCTAAACTAAGAAGGAAAAAGATTTAAGGGCTGGAAAAAAAAATGTAAGGGGTGGGCGAGTCTGGGCTTCAGTCCGCAGTTCAGCTCAATGCCTCCTCTGCACTAACACCCATTTCCTCCTGGTCCCAACTTTGCCCCTGAGCTCCAGTCTCGAAAATGCCCATGTGCAGCAGGCAGAGGTCCACCGGGCATCTTCAACATAAAATGTCCTCAGAGGAACTCTGGCTCCTGTTCTACCAACCCACAAATCCCACCTGCTCCCTTTTCTAAATATATCCAGGACTAGGAGCTTTGGCGAACTCCACCTTAGCGGGATCTGAGTCTCCATCAGTTTAACTGGATTGTGACGGTAATCTCCCATCTTGTTTGCCTCTCCCACTCCTGCTGTATACCACCCCTGCCTTCGCTTCCCCACGCTCCACCTCGACAGTCCTTTCTAAGCACAGGACACACACGGATCCTTAACAGTGGGCCTGGGAGAACCGCCGGGTGTCGTCACACTGGCCTGCCTGGTTATCTTTCTGCTCCCTGATCTGCCCTTACTGTCCTAAGGCCTGGGCCTCTGCCCCTGAGGTTCTCCTTGACTGAGCCACCTTCCCGTACATGTAGATATTTGGGGTCGGGGGGCCCTTTTTTATGTTTTGTTTTGAGATGAGTTCTTGCTAAATTGCCTCAAGCAAACTTTGCATCCTGCTGCCTCAGCTTCCCCTAAGGCTGCAATAACAAGCGCGCCTGCCACACCTAGCTCTGAATCCTTTCCTCTGACACGGGTTCCACTCCAGTATTGATTCCTTGCAGTGTTCGCCTCTTCCGAAAGTCGATTCAGACGATGAAGTTCTGTCCACTGCTGCGATCCCCAAGCTATGGGGCAGGGCCTAGCTCTATTCGGTGCTACTGGGTACACATTACTGAGGCTATGAATGAATGAGTTCGTTATTTCTCATCCTCCTCCTACCTGAGAGGGTGAAAAGTATCTCTTCATAAATACAGCTCAAAGGTCTGGCCCTGCTATAAAGCAGTTTCTCGGTACTGATGGCTCAGGACCAATCTCCCAGATCTAAGCGCAGGTCTGGAAGCGTCCAGCCCAAAAGCTCAGCGGGGTTGTGAGGATGAAAAACTGATCCACCAACAGAAACCAAACCAGAGAGCGGGAAGGAGTGTACACAGAGGTAAAGCAGCGAACGCAGGGCTGTGAGCTGTACCATACTGCCTGTGTCAGTTTGGTGTTAACCTAAGCATTTACAAATGCAAAATACTTTTATCTGTAACTGACACGGAGTAACTGTCCATATTTATAGGTACAGTCCATCATCCTAGCCATTTATCATATTTTTTTTTAGAACAAATTCCTGCCACCAGCTATTTTGAAACATATGGACAACCATATGTTTTGTTTGTTTGTTCTGGTTTTGTTTTGCAGCACTGGGATTCAAACCCATGCCTCAGGCATTGTGGCCAAGAACTCTCCTACAGAGCTCCAGGCCTAGCCCATAATTGCAATTTTTTTCTCCATGACATTATTTTAAACACCTCAACTGATACCAAGGACTTTTCTGAATACTGTACCTCTTTTTTCCCTTCTCCTCATCCCATCTGAGCCCCTCCTTTTTTTTTTAGTTGTGAGGCAGAAGTACATAGACTAATTTCTCTTTGAACGACCCCAGCCAGCCCCACTCGAATAGGAAAGGGTCGAGAACAGTAACGGGAGGGAAAACGCAGTGCTTCCACAGGCCTCGTGGGCGCCGCCGGAAGACCTCCACCGCCCTTTCCTACATACAAGCCTCTCTCCCATTGGCTCGATTGCATGCGCGCGTCCTTCCAGGTAGACTAGAGACTGGCCATTATCTAGAGCTGCGTGCCACAAATCACAAGTCACAAGACACACAGGGCCAAAAAGACAAGTGTGCTATATGGTTTTGTTTTTTGAGACAGGGTCTCGCTATGCAGTTTAGGCTGGCCTTGAACTCGAACCAATCCAAGTGCTGGGATTTCAAGTGTGCGCAACCACACCTGGCTTGAAATAATACTTTGGGTGCGTTCTGTGAAATAACATATATGCCTGAAATTAATGCAATTGGCTTTTTGTATGTGCTAAGACAGCTTCCGCAAAAGTTAAAACTCCCACTCGTGGCTTGTATGGTAACTTCTGTTGGACGGTACCGCTCTAGATACTAGCTTTCAGAATCTAGAAAGTAACTAAGGTTCAAACTTCGTCGGCGCACTGTCAGTGCTGCCGAGAACGAGTTGCACTCACACTGCTCCGTGTTCAGCGCCTTCTCGATTTTGGAGGCCAGGCCCGGAGCGCTCGGGGCGTAGCCCACGCCTCTGCACGGCCGACCAGCGCGGCAGGCGGCGGCGGAGAGGGAGGCTGAGCCCGCTCGACCGCTCGCTCCTCGTCCTTGCTGACGCCAGGCCTGGCCCAAGCTGCCGACTCCACACTTCTGTGACCCACCGCTGGGGAAGTCCCTGGCGGAAACAGGTGGCGCGCCGGCTGCTGGCAGCTGCTAGTCCGGAGCCCTCACCCGGTGCCAGCGACGCGCTTCCTGCTCCGAAAGGCCCGAGCCAGCGAGCGCGGGGCGGGGTATAGCAGGCCCGCAGCTGCCTGCTCGGATTCTAGCGCTGTGGCTCCTGCAGAGCGAACCCCCAGGCGACTGTCCCCCAAAGGGTTTGAAACAATAAAGTACTTCTGTCAGGGGAAATTTTGCTCCAAGAAGCAGGCTGGACAAGAGGACAGACCATCCTTGCCCAAGCGTTGTTTAACCCTCTCCATTAAACGTTTTTGTGGACGGAAATGTCCGGACTTCACCCTTCCTTTGACTAGAGGGTACAAATTCATGGGAGCTGTGGACCGGGACCTGTGACATACAAGACCTGTATTTCAAAGTCACCAGTTTCTAAAATGACATTCGGGCCTTAAACCTCTACTGGTTCAGTGTTCCATTCATTCAGCATTTGCACGGCACAATCTCCTTGGATTCCTGGTTAGTGAAAATCAGTTTCTAAGAATTTCACTACAGAACATAAAATTCAGTTGCAGTTGACAACATATATTTTTTTAACTGGACCCTAAGTTGTTCAAAAGTTTACACACGATACTTAACATTACAAAGTAACAAATGCTTGTTACATAAAGTTTAGCACATAATCCTTGTTACATAAAAGTTGTCCAATTTATAGGAAGTGATTTGCTTCGATAGCTCTTGTTTCCGGGCTCGGTGCAGAGTCCACAGATAAACTTGGTATCATTCAGAATAACTCCGACTTACTGATGTAGGCTTCGCGGAGTCCCATGGGTTTGTGTCTAGTGTCTGTACTTACTGTGTAGAAGAAGAAAATGCAGAACAGGCAATGCTTAAAAGTACCTTATCCATGGAAGAAAAAAAATCAGCATAATCCATAATAGGCCATGCTCTATCGGTCTCTTCTTAGTATTAAATGGGCAAAGATTCAAATTAATTTTAATAGGAAACCATCATTTTCTAAAATGACTTAAGGGGATTTAAAAAGTAAATTTAAAGGATACCACTGATTCATTTAGATTATGTGCTTTAAATCATACTACATCGAGTGTGGCCTAAGAATTTAGGTTTTAAATTTTTTTTAAAAAAAAATCTGTTTCAAATGCCTGCTTTATGTAGGCCATGGTGACACATGCTATAACCTCAGTGCTCAGGAAGCTAAAGCAGGATGACTGCTGTGAGTTCCAGATCAGCCCGGGGAACAGTGAGTTCAAAGCCGTCCTCAGCTACACAGATCAGAAGAAAATGAGATGAGAAAGTGGGAGATGTCATCACTCACTGGTACCCCGTAAAAAGACACTTCGGAACCTCCCCATTTCTGGGCTACATTGCTCTAGCAGAGATGGTCTGTCCAAGTCTCCAACCTGCTCTCCACCGTGACAGTGTGTACATCGCAGCCTCTTAGGGGTGGGTGTCTTGTGTACTCTGACAGGTAACACACTGCACTTTCTCCTCCACTCAAAAAAAGGCAGTCTGGAGATAACCCCAGAACCTGCCCTGCACCTGCAGAACATGTGCAGACTTCACAAACAAATGCATTACAAATGACGTGTAAGAGGCCTCCTAAATAACTCGGGGTCAATCGTAGGCGAGGCCGGCAACACAGCTCCCACTTCCACAGGCCGCTCTGAGTACCAATGCTATCGTCACTCGGAGACGTCCCTGAGAGGAGATCACTATTTCAAGCCTGTTAAATGTTGATACAGGCTGTTTCATTCAGGTTTAAGCTGATAAAGAGCAAGAGAAAATGAATGCAAAGCATCCCAGACAGTAGGAAAAGCGCAAAGAAAAGGAGAGATGCAGATGGCAAACACAGGAACCCATCAAAGGCCACAAACGAAACATGGCTGGGCCACTCAGCGTCAGAATCACCCCTCAAATCAAGGGGGAAATGGTATACAGCATATTCCAGGGGAAAATGCTGGCTAGAACAGGGGGCTGTGGCGGTTCTGAACCTGGGACACCTATGTAGATTTTCAAAGTATTTATTTATTTATTAGCTATCCTCGCTCCCCTGTAAGACAAGATATCTGAAGAATGGCGATGATATACTCACTACTGCCACTGTCCAAGCAAGTAAGACAAGGAGAGTTGGAGTTTTCAGAGTTTTCAAAATCAACCTCCTTTTGGGTTAGGTGCTTCAAGACTCTTCTGCTACGTTGACATAGCACAGAACCAGTCAGAGGTTTATACCAACAAAATACTCCACCCAATGAGAACATAACACGTGAGTATTGCTTTATTACTCCTATCTGAGGGTTCTTATTTTTGGAGAACAGCAAGGCATTTTATTATCCACTCTTTCCATTCCTTAAAGGCTTCAACAGGTTTCGGCAAACATACGTTATTCTCACGACTGTTCTTTGAAGCTGCTCTTGGTGTGTCAGCAGACTCATCGTCAATCCACCTTACCAGTGCCTTGAAAAACAAAAAAAGATGCATTTTCAAAAATCTGTTTCAAATGCCTGCTTTATGTAGGCCATTGTGACACATGCTATAACCTCAGTGTTCAGGAGGCTAAAGCAGGATGACTGCTGTGAGTTCCTGATCAGCCTGGGGAACAGTGAGTTCAAAGCCGTCCTCAGCTACACAGATCAGAAAAAAAGAGGATGCCTGTCTTAGCCAAGCCCAGCAAGAGTTTCAGGCAAGGGAAGAACACCGGTGTCTACATCAGGCTCCCTACGCCTGTGATTTGTGTCACCCTCAGATGATGTTGCATTTGCTAACGATGACTATGAAGACAAAACATACTTATGATATATTGGGTGAAATGAGATATACCAAAAGTATACAAAATATAATTGCAAATCATGGTCAAAAGCATGCACAAAAAAACCCACGAAGAAGTCGTATACTATTTCTCACATCGTTTGAGAATAATAGTAACTATTTTCTATAAATTATTCATTATTCCACGAGGCGTTCAGCTATGCCTTTAACTCAGTGTGCATGTGTCTGCACAGAAGTGTACAGACGCCGGGGCGGATGTACGCATGTGATGATGTGGGTGCAGACGTGAAGTGTAGTCCCCTGGGGGTATGGTCACAGCCGTAACCACACGGACGTACACGATCTGTTGGGGACGTGTCTGGGCAGACGCAGGCACACACTCACTATGCTGACTTCAGGTACTTTCCCTTTTTCCACCTTGAAGAAAAACACCATACCACCCTCCATGACATATTTGAGAAGACAGACCACATCCACATATTTACTTGGCATTACAAAATGAACACTGCTCACAGATCAGTATGTATTTTGCTTGCAAAGTCAAGCTCCCTAAATGGACGTGAGCATGAAGGAGGAACAGCTTTCCACGTTTCTCATTGAACTGTAAGATGGTCACAGTCATGCTGAAGTTTCAAGGTTATTTCTTTGCACGTTGTTTTTCTAACCGCAGCTTCCTGCTTATCTTTACACTAATTTCCTCTGATAAATTAGAGCCGTGAAGAAGGACTTAGCAGCAAATGTCAGTCTGCTACTCAGACAACCACTTCCCTCCTCTTTGCCCGGCCCCAACACTTACCTTGTATCTTTCTACAATGCTGAAGCCAATAGCACACTGCAACTTGCGTAAACAGATAGGGCAAAGGTTTAGAGGGCGCCGGTCAGCTTCTTCCAAGTGGTTGGAGCCTTGCATTAGGCATGCAAGCCACTGGCAGTGTCGAAGCCCAAATATATGTCCAATCTCATGGGTTAAAGTCTGTAAGACATTCACACTGCAGCTTTACAGCAACATCATCAAGTTACACATCACTTGCCTTATTTTCTCAAGATGGAGATTTCTAAGAACCGAGTCCCTCACCATCACTCCCCAAACTTCATTCTGATCTTTCAAAATGTAGTAATCCCTCCTTTCTCTGAATGTCCTTGTAGTTCCCTTAGAATCTTGCCCAGAGGAGAGTTTCTCATCAATACCACCACACTGTTGGTTAACTGTGTTGGGGGGAGTCGTCCTGGACACTGTAGGGTGCCCTGTACCATCCCTGGCCTCTCCCCACTAAATGACAGGAGGACCCCTCCCCAGTCAAGTGTGTCCAGACAGTCCACCAGACCCCGGTAGCAAATACCCCACCTGACTGAAAACCCCTCTGGCCTAGTAGAGCTGCTGTTAGAGTTAAGCTTCTGAGGCCCTGCTTCTGTAGAGCCGGGAAGAGGCGCCCGGATGCGAACATCAGGTGCTGCTGAGATGGGCATGCCGGGAACATGCTCTGAAATCATAGCTCAAAGTGATTTACTTCTCCAACACCAGCATATAGTCCTGGGGAATGCAGAACTTCTCTAGTCAGAAAAAAAGTGATCTCTGAAAGAAAACTATCTTTGGCTACAAAGCAAGGTGAAAATGGGGAGATAGGCTTTACGAAGGGCAGGGGTAGGGCTGTGTCAGAACGATCACAGAATTACAGCTCCGGACAGCTGGGGTCCCAGAAGGTAAACCCTTTGTCACCGAGACACCAGAATGCAAAGGCCCCTCCAAAATCCGAAGCCTGAACAGGGCACTGCCTTCCTCTTGCACTAGCATGCAGGAATCTGACTACTGGTGAGGGCAAAGCCATGGTAAAGGGCTGTGTGTCCCAGCAGGACCAAAAACACATACCAAAATATTACAAATTTCAACAAGACATCCAATCAATTTTTATTGATTTTTCTCTCAAGTCATAGCCACCAAAAGTTTACGAGTGACACAAACTCATTTATAATATCAACTTAAGGCCTGGCGAAATACAATTCCAGAAGTGAAATTTCTCCTTTGAAAAAATTCTCCTATGGGATCTTTTTACTCACCTTACAGGATCGCAGCAGTAAAACACTTGTGATTTCAGGAACATAATAGTTATCAAAAATGGAGTAGTCACTGGAAGACTTTTTGTGGAGCTTCTTCACTTTGCCTTCATAGTGCGAGGTATAGAAGTCCCTGCCATACCTGGCGAAGCTGAATATCCCCACACCTACAAACCACAGAGTGAGGGTAAGATGCCTTGAGGAAGGACCAGAGGTGAGCTTCACAGAACATCTGGTCAGCTACCGTGTATCTGGAGGACTGTGCTCACACAGTCGAACACACCTCGGGTTTGCTGACAGAAAGACTTTTGCCACCTTCCCAGTCCAAATCTTTACATGCTATCCAATGTGCCCTGGCCTATAAAATTCCACTGACAAGGTCAAATTCTAGGGAAACTGGACATTTCAGAGAATTCCTTCTCCCAAAGACGCCTTTCTCTCAGAGAATGGCCTAATTGGAGTACTCCTCAAAGGAGCCATGAGAAATCATCACACAAACAAGAGGCAGTCAGGATTTTACTGGGTTCAGATGCATCGAACAGATCCATGTTAGTCAGGGCTGCTGGTCCTCCTACCCTCCCACTCAGAGGTCTGGAAACCCTAGTTTGGACCACACTTTAGACAGAAGAACCTCTTCTTCCCCCGCCCCACCCCACTCACTTTTTAAAGCGCAGCACCATTCTATTATGGTGTCAAGTGACCAGAATAAACCGTGTAACTGACTTCCTGTGTTACATTTAGAGTTATCTACCGTCTTTGCATGTAAAACGTTTGATAGATAACCCATTCTACAGGGCACTGCTTTAGAGCTCATTTACATTGTCACTTATTAATGCATTGCTCTCAGTATTTTTTTTTTTTTTTTTTTTGAGACAGGGTCTCGCTTTGTAGTTCAGGCTGGCCCTGAGCTCAGCCTCAAACTCACATCACAGCAATCCTCCTGCCTCTGCCTCCCGAGTGCTGGGATTACAGGCGTGAGCCACCACGCCCGGCACTGTGGTATGTGGTACTGATTGCTTCTGGGTGTGAGTCTCCAAATCCAGTATTGTATGTGGTTTCCAGGGGATCGAACCCGGGTCCTTGCGCTTGCAAGACAGGCACCGGAACCACTGAGCTAAATCCCTGGCCGTTCTCCGTAATTAATGTAATACTTAATGATATTTTTCCCCAGTACTGGTGCCCAAACGCAGGGCTTTATTCATGGTAGGCAAGTACTCTATTACTCAACTACACCCCAACCCTGAAATGTTTTATGGTAATAAATCCATAGAAAGTTTGTCCAAATCGACTCTATTAAAAAATACAGCTCTTTACCTGATAGAAAGTACACAACAATGTTTGAAATTTAGGGAAAGATGACATTCTGGAAGTTAAGAAAAAAAATGAGTCTTGGGCCGGGGATTTAGCTCAGTGGTTCCGGCACCTGTCTTGCAAGCACAAGGGCCCGGGTTCGATCCCCCGGAAACCACATACAATACTGGGTTTGGAGACTCACCCCAGCAGCAATCAGTAGCACATACCACAGTGCCGGGCATGGTGGCTCACACCTGTAATCCCAGGACTCGGAAGACAGAGGCAGGAGGACTGCTGTGATGTGAGTTTGGCTGAGCTCAGGGCCAGCCTGAACTACAAAGCGAGACCCTGTCTCAAAAAAAAAAAAAAAAAAAAGAAAGAAAAAAGAAAAAAAATGAGTCCAATCATGTACTACAAGTGACCACTGCCTTAGATCCTGGGGAATTAGGTGAAAGAAAAAAACGACAAAAAAATGAAGAAGTGGGAAGTAGAGAATGACAGAGATGACAAAAAGAAGGGAAAAAATAACTACAACACGATTTGTTTCCAGACCCTTTCCCACCTCCAACATGGACAAGAACAATTCCTAAGGAGTTGAAGTTTTTTTATATCTCAAAGGTTGAGCTTGACTTTTCTGGGGAAAAAAATGTCCTAACACAGGATGAAAAAGAAGCACACTTATTTATCAGTCTATGCTATTGCAAAATGACTTCGAAAATGACTTTGAAAGTCACTGACTTCGAAATGTCTTCGAAAATGACTTCGAAAAGTCAAGAGAGGCACAATCAGTGAGATCTCACATGTAATGGTAATACTGTACTTCAAATATTCTTCACTTTTTAAGTTACCTTTCTCCTGAATTACAGTCTACCGACAAACAGCACACTTCCCGATAGCATGCATGCCACCTCACTGAAAACATTACTCAGCCTTAAATATCCAAACTGTTAGTGGCTGCAATGCTTTTTTTAACTCAACATCCCCAGGTATGAACTTGAGGAAGTTTTCACCAGCAACGTCAGAAAGAAATACCGTCTGTCAGAGAAGCCTGTCCGAAGACGAAATTCCACGAGTCTCTCGGGTACAGATCGATCATCGTTATCCCCACAACACAGAAGGCATCCCGGGGTTTCTTCTTTTTTAAGAAATTCAGGATGTGCCCTATTTAGAAAGGAAAGTCCGTCGGTAGACACATATCACGTACATTTGTTTTACTTCACTCAAGTGATAAAGCTGCCTAACTTACCTGCGTGGATTTGTAGATTCTGTGTGTGGTCATTGACCCTAAAGGAACACCTGGTTGCAGAAACAGAAACTGGTTCTAGCAGTTTTACTGTTAGGCCATAGAAAAATGCTTCACAGTAACCCTTGAGCCACTTAATATATTCTTCACTGATAACTCTAGTGTTTCCCAGAGCTCCTAAAAAAGGGGAGAAAATTTAAAGACAAACTTTAAGACCATGAAAACACTGAGTCTTAGCCTGGCATGACAATGCACACCTGCATTCCCAGCACTAGGGAGGCTGAGTCAGAAGGACCTCAAGGTCAAACATAGTGTGTTCAAAGACGGCCTGGACAACATAATGAGTTCAAGGCAGGTCTGGACTACATATTAAGAACTCATTTCTAAAAACAAACAAATTTTTAAAAATCAGTTTTTAACCTCAGTCCACATTAGAAAGTTAGAATCAGAAACAAAACCAACTCTAAATTTTCAATACACCTTAATCAGTCATTGATGGCAACACAAACTAAAAAGAAAGAAAATGTTCAGTTTTAAGCCAGTTTGGCTACAAAACTTCTACCACTGCAATAAATGTTAAAAAAAACAAAACAAACAAACAAAAAAAATAAATGGTAAACCACTTGCCTGGCAAACACAAGGCCCTGGGCTTGATCCCCAGCACTAAGAAGAAGAAAAAGATCAAAACCTGCCCACTTGAAGCAGATAATAGCCCAAAACATCCCTAACAGCACAGACGCAAACCAGACCCAAACTGTCCTATTACAAATATATACCGATGGACTGTATGTAAATACTGCGTTTCTCAGGAGAGGGTGTCTTTCGGTAGGGATCACTGAAAAACTCCTCGAAGTCCTGGGGAGCCTCGGGGTGCGAGGTGAGCCAATCTGACTGGGAATGCAAGGTAATGGGCCCAAAGAGATCACTGGCTGGCTGGAAGGCTTCATTCATTAAACGCCGCTCCCTGGCATCTAACTTCTCATACTGTGATACAAGTTTTGGGTTCTTTGAGATGAGAGCTGTTTTGAGTGTCTGTTCTGAGTGCCGTACTGTTTGCATCTGCCAAAAATAAAAAAAACAAGAATAGTCAGATACAAAATGCATCATGCATAGCCATATTTATTCTTCACTGATAACTCTAGTGTTTCCCAGAGCTCCTAAAAAAGGGGAGAAAATTTAAAGACAGACTTTAAGACCATGAAAACACTGAGTCTTAGCCTGGCAAGACAATGCACACCTGCATTCCCAGCACTAGACACACTCAGGAGATACAGATCTCCTCCACATACACAGATCTCTCATTTCTCCCCAGACTTGGAGCGACTGATCATTAATGTCCAAGTCTGGTCACACTTCACTGTGGCTTTTCCAACTCCAGTCAATTTTTTGAGGAAAGTATCTAACAAACTGAAAACTATTATGTCCATTCTTCTATCTCACAGGGGACAGGTTCCCATTATAAAAGCTAGTGGTGACCGTAAGAACTGATTTCCTATTTTCTTCTGTCACTTAGTAATAATCACAATATTATGGGTTGACTCATTGGGACCACATGAAAAATGCTCATCCTTTTCAATGTGACTCAAAGATATCAAGTGCTCAACAAAAAAGAGAACCAATGTATGTGCCCATTTTGTAACTCAACTGCAGGCTCGCAAGTGCTGTCTCAGCCACCGCAGTTGATCATCTCAGCCTGGCCTCACTGGGGAGGACATCACATGACTAATGAAAAATCAAGACTCACAATGGCAGGTCTCTTCCGCTCACAGCATGTTCCTATGTACAGCTTTCATCGTTCCACTGAATGGATCAAACAGATGTTCCATCACGAGGCTTTTTGAGTTAGAAAAGGGAAAAATTGAACATCTCTATCTGGATCCTGTCATATTTCCTAATTATCCAGATTTTTCAGTTTAATGATAGACAACTGAAGGGAAAATTTAAGCTAATGTCTGTTCTCACTAAATCTCTGAATTCTGGGGTTCAATAAGTGGCAGAAAATTCCCCACTGAAGGGCTCTGGAGCCCAAACTCAGCAGTGATCCCCACCAGCCCACACATCTGAGCTGAAATGTGACTTCTATAGGATAAAACACAAAGCAAGATACGCCTTCCTGTGTCTACTCACCTTCAAGGGACTAAGTCTCCTACTGAAATGTTTGCCTTATAATGACAAGTCATGCCCGGAAAGGTATAGTGGAGGGTGCCTTCACAGATAGGGTCACTGCTAAAAGCTAGGGTCGCTTTCTTCCTACTAACTTCCGGGGTAAACTACGGGCTGTCTCCCCACTGGTTGCCCATAGCAACTCGCACTTCAGGCTCCGCCCGGGGCAGGCGCGACCCCGATCCAGTTTAGGTGTGGAGCCGGGCCTCCCTGGGGACTCTCGGTTCGCTTTTCTCACCGGGGTGCCTCTTTAGGAAAGGCCTGGCACCCCGGAGACACCCGCCCCCGCAGTCCTCGCTGCTTCCGCCGCGGTCGCCCCTCCCACTTCCGCACCCCTCCCCATCGGCCGCGTCCGAGTCCAAAGGAGGTACCCTACCCAGGCGGGCCCGGCCGGGCGCAGACGGCCCCCGCCTCTCACCCTTGCGGGCCTCGAAGCCGCGCGCCCGACAGCGTCGGGGTCCCCTATAGGCGTGCCCCCGCGCCTGCGCCCTTACCACGCCCACGGACGCGCCCGCTTGTTCTGGCCCCGCCCACTTACGTCACGCCCCTTGGCGCGCGGCGGGCCCGCAGGCGCAGTAGACCGCTGGGGGCGGTCCTGCCTTCCCAGGGGGCTCCTCTGAGGTCGCCTGTTGGCGGTTGCTCAGCGGGCCGTGGGTTTGACAAGCAACCTGGGTGTGAATAATTTAACCACTCGGTTCCAATATAAGTCAGCCGTGGCCGCAGGTTGACGCAGGGGCGGGCACGCTCCCCGGGCTGCCCCCTGGACTTTCCCTTCTCCGTCTGCTTGGGCGACGGCGGCGGGGGCTGCGCGGGCTGGAGTGCCGGGCCCAGCTGCGCGGGAGAGCGTGGGCCGAGCCGGGCCTCGGTTCTGGGTCCCGGGTGGGAGAAGAGAGGCCGAGCTCGGGCCCCAGAAACCCGGCTCCGGGGCACCTGCGCGACTCCCCAGACAGCGCGTGGGCGGCCAGAGTAACGCTGCACTACAGCTATCGTTCTGCAGCCCACGGCCTCCCTTCCTCTGGGGTTAGGGACCTCCAGAAAGGCGCAACGCACACCTCCCTACTTTCTTCTCCAGGTCCACCCCATCGCCACCTCTTTTGTCTTCGTTGCCTACAAAGGAAGAAATCTTGGGAAAGTCCTAACTTGTTATAAACCTGCTTCCAAAACTCACGTTTCCCCACTAGTTTTCTTTGAAGGCTTCATCTTACGACACACCCAGCTTTCTTCCCTGAACCCTTAAAAAAAAAAAAGTATTGTGAAATAGGTACATTTTATATATATAGCATGATCATATACAACTTGTACCGGTAAATGACATGACTTGACTCTCATTTTTTCCCATTCACCTACCCACCCTACAGCCCCCAACCCCTGTATACATAAGCTTTGTTTCCCTTTTTTTTGTTACCATAAAAATTTTTCTTTCCCATCATTACCCACTCCTACTCACATTTCCCTCCGAATATTTTCAATTTTACCATATCTAACATACATTCTAGAGTTCATTTATATTTTCAGTTTCTCATATCAGAGAAAAGATACAGTATTTATACCTCGATGACCTATTTATTTCACTTATGAGTATGTCCTGAAGATACATCCATTTGAGTATGAATGACTCAAATGTGTCATTCTTTGTGGCAGAGTAATACTCCATTTTATAGGAAAATCATATGTTCTTTATCCAGTCACCAGTTGATGGACATTTGGGTTGTTTCCAAGACTTAGCTATCACAAACTGAGCTGCTATAAACAAAGGTGTACATATGTCACTGTGATATGAATCTTTTAATTATTTCATGTATATTCCTAGCAGGGTCAAATGAGACCTCTAAACCTAGTTTCTTCTCCACACGGATCTCCATAGTGCCGGAACCAGTCTACATTCCCACCAACAGTGGAGAAGTGCCTGAACCTTTCTTCCTTCTCAAACTTCCCTCCAACATGGTCCTAAGCCCCCGTTTGAGCTGTCCAGTTATGTACATTTCCAAGGTTCTGATTTTTTGAAATAAATGGATATTATTTAATGGCCCAAAGCTGCAGTTGGAGATACCAGTATGAATTTGCATTTTAACTGTGTACACTCTGAAGTATTTAAAGAGGCATCCTATCATTTGCTCTCAAATGGCTTAGAAAATGATTTGAAGACAGGCAAAAATGATAAAGCCAAAAGATAAGATGTTAGCAATCCAGAAATCGGGTTGAGATTAGATAGGGATTCTTTTTGTCATTATTGCCACTGTTCTCTAAGCTTCAAACTGTTTTAAAATAAAATTTTGCAACTTGGTAAATAGAGTACTGTGGTAGAGTGATCTAGCTTTGCCTTTTTCCATATATGACTCTGCCAACAATGAGAAACCTAGCTCCTGTATATTCATTTTCTTTGTTCTTTCCAATAAAATGTTCCAAAAGTAACTTTGCAATTGCTAATCCATGCCACTGCAGACAAGCAGTCCTGTCTGTGTTCAGTAATTATTATTCTTTATTACCAGAAGATATATATTAAACTATGGTTTCTTCCTACTTCTTAACTTTGCTTTTAAGTGTAGCCTTGTTATTAATGTGAAATATATTTTGATTCCTTTGGTTTTGTTTGCAATTCTTTTTTTTTTTTTTTTTTTTTTTTTTTTTTTTTTTTTTTTTTTTTTTTTTTTTTTTTTTTTTTTTTTTTTTTTTTTTTGAGACAGGGTCTTGCTTTGTAGTTCAGGCTGGCCCTGAGCTCAGCTTCAAACTCACATCACAGCAATCCTCCTGCCTCTGCCTCCCAAGTGCTAGGATTACAGGAGTGAGTCACCACGCCCAGCACTGTGGTATGTGGTACTGGTTGCTGCTGGGCATGAGTCTCCACACCCAGTATGGTATGTGGCTACCAGGGATCGAACCTGGGTCCTTGCTCTTGCACGACAGGCGCCAGAACCACTGAGCCAAATCCCCAGTCCCCTGTTTGCAGTTCTTTTTTAAGGATTTGCCTCCAATCTTATTGGTCATTTTTGATTGTATGGTACATGAACATAATATTTTAAAAGTTCAGTTTTGCCAGATATGGTGGCTCATGCCTATAACCTCAGCACTCTGAAGGCTGAGGCAGGAAGATTCCTGTGAGTTGAAGGCCAGACTGAGCTACATAGTGAGTTCAAAACCAACCTGAACTATATAGCAAAAGTGTTACAAAAACCCAAAAAAATCCAAAACATTAAATTTGAGGACAATTTCCAAAGATGGTCAACAATCCTGGCAGAAGTTTATAGAAACTGAGTCTTCCAGGGGAACAACCTTGTCATTGAGTAAACATGTTTGTACTGATTGACACAGTAAGAAATCTCCCAGATTTCTGCTCAAGGACAATCACCAAAATATTATTTATCGTTATGACAGAAACAAAATGTTTACCTATTGGAGACTAGAGAAAGCATAACTTGTAAATCATAAACCATACATTGTATCTAATCATATATTGAAATACAAACTCACCATTTCAAATCATATTTCAAAGACAATAGTGAGCTGGAAAAATAAAGAGGAAATAGAGTGAAACAGATGTATTTACGGTGATCTGATTTGTTTTTTTGTTTTGTTTTGTTTTGTTTTGTTTTTTTGAGACAGGGTCCCACTTTGTAGTTCAGGCTGGCCCTGAGCTCAGCCTCAAACTCACATCACAGCAATCCTCCTGCCTCTGCCTCCCGAGTGCTGGGATTACAAGCGTGAGCCACCATGTCCAGCACTGTAGTATGTGGTACTGATTGTAGCTGGGGTGAGTCTCCACGCCCAGTATTGTATGTGGTTACCAAGGATCGAACCGGGGTCCTTGCGCTTGCAAGACAGGTGCCAGAACCACTGAGCTAAATTCCCGGCACTGATCTGATTTGTTTTTAAAAAGATACTGCCAGACCAAGGGTTTAGCTCAGTGGTTCTGACATCTGCCTGGCAAGTGCCAGGTCCCAAGTTTGATCCCTGGTAACCACACACTACAGTGCCGGGCATGGTAGCTCACGCCTGTAATCCCAGCGCTCAGGAGGCAGAGGGAAGACGATTGCTGTGAGTTTGAGGCTCACCTGGGGTACATATTGAGTTCAGGGCCAGCCTGAAATGCAAGTGAGACCCGATCTGAAAAAAAAAAAAAAAAAAGAGATATGGCCAATAAATAGTAATAGTCATCCCTGGGTGATGAGATTTGGGATGGTTCTGATTCCTATTTTGGGTTGGGTTTTTTTTTTAAATTTCTATTTCTTTCTTTTAATTTATTCATTTGCATTTTCCAAGTGCCCTAGAGTAAATACATATTACTGCACTAGTACATTTGAAAGCAATTTGTCCAAAAAGTAATATATTTAGACACTCCTAAATATGTGGACAATTCCTGGGTGAGGCAGCTCCCCCGTGCTTTGTAGATGGTTCCCTGCTTCCCTCTATTTTCCTCCCCCTTCAACTGTTTCCCACCCCGTTTTCTCTACACACCCCTGAATTTCTCACTCTGACAGTCCACTAGTTAGCGATTCATTTAGAGGAACAGCCAAGATAGTATCATCCATCTTAGCGCATTGGTTTTATTTAAAAAATCACACTTGGGCTGAGGATTTAGCTCAGTGGTTCAGATGCCTGCCTGGCAAGCATAAGGCCCCAGGTTCGATCCCCGGTAACCACATACTGCAGTGTCAAGCATGGTCGTTCATACCTACCAGCAATCAGTACCACATTCCACAAATGCTAGGTGTGGTGCCTATAATCCCAGCATGCGAGAGGGAGGCAGAGGCAGGAGGACTACTGTGAGTTTGAGGCTGAACTCAGGGCGAGCCTGAGCTACAAAGTGAGACCTTGTCTCCAAAAAAAACCCCACCAAAACACAACAACAGAAAAAATAGCCATGCATTTGAAAATATTCCAAGTACATGTTTTTAAAACCAAAAAGTATGAAAAGGTCTAGGTGTGGTGGTGCATGCCTATAATATTAACACTCAAGTGGCTGAGGCTGGAAGATCTTGAGTTCAGTGCCAGTGTGGGCTATATCGCAAGAACTTACCTGCACCCTCTCGCCACTAAAAACGTACTGAAAGAGTTGTAATGAAAAGTGGTGGTCCCCACCCCACCAGCAACTTCCTATAGATGGCTCCTAACTCCTTGGCTATTCATCCCTATGCTTCTAAACAGTATTAGTTTCTTGACTTGTTCATTTTAGTCAGTGTCGATGAGTTTGTTGTCCTGACAGATGAGAACCTCACTCTCGTGATACTTCCCACTTCCTACTCCTCTCAGGCGCTGGCCCTTCCTTGAGACTCTTCCTGCCTCCCATTTCTTTGATCATGTTGGCTGGATATTGGACATTCAGAATGGATTCCCTCATTATCTTGTCTTTTCCTTTCAGAGATTCCCCTCTATCTTCTTGTCGTATTTATCAACTGTCCTCTATTATTTCTTGAGTATTTATTTCTAATAGTCCAAAACCCGTTCTGGCTACAGTTATTTAGTTTACGTTGCATCCTGAAGGTTTGTGTCCTCCTCAGAAATTTCATAGGTTGAAACTCGATCCCCAGGGCACTGGTTTTAGAGGTGGACCTCTGGGAAGCAACTTGCTGGTGACCTGAGTTCAATCCCCAGTCCAACTACTACAAAAAAAGAAAAGAGAGAAAGAGAGAGACCCAAGAGAACTAACTCACCATTTCTAGCAGAGAGAAAGTAGGCCCCAAGAGGACAATGAATCTGCTAATACCTTAATTTTGGACTCTGCAGCCACCAGAACTCTTAAGTATTATAATCAACTTCATTTGCATATGTTGTTGAAGGGGCCTAAATAAACTGAGACATCCCGCTTCACTTCAAGGACCCCAGGTCTTCTCTTACCTCTCTTTGGATACTCCCTTGGAAGTACTTTTGCTTTTCCTGTTTCCGGTTTGATCTTTCCCCCCCTCACTCTAGAACTTCTGGTGTCCTGCTGGACTCTGATTTCATCGGGAGACACCCGGGCCGGGCGGATTCTGTGCGCATGTGCGCACAGCTGTCCCTAGGGTACTCCGAGGTGAGCTCCATGCAGGGCCTGTCTCCGTGACAGCCCTGCTCTTCCCAGCAAAGCATCTTTCCCTAGCTGACAACCAATGCTCTAGAAGTGGGTGTATTGAAAAGGCCCAAGAACCCCAAGAGTGTGAATCTTTTTCTTTTTTTTTGAGACAGTGTCTCGCTTTGTAGTTCAGGCTGGCCCTGAGCTCAGCCTCAAACTCACATCACAGCAATCCTCCTGCCTCTGCCTCCCGAGTGCTGGGATGACAGGTGTGAGTCACCACGCCCAGCACTGTGGTATGTGGTACTGGTTGCTGCTGGAATCTTTAATCCCCCGCGTTTCATCATTTCGCTGCTGTAGGACTCTCAGGAGTCACAGCGGGCTCATTTTTACACGAGGCTACCTTAAGTGGGTTGGGAGGCTCCACTCATTCAACCTTTGGTGTGAATTCATACCTACTTGTTTTGCTTTCCTCCTATCCCTTCGCTCTTATCAACTGCCCCAAGGAATCAGAAGGGTGAAGGGTCAGGAAGCAGGACTAGCAGGTGATTTAGGGCCACAGCTCCCTGGCAGGGCAGATTAGGGGAGGGCGCAACTGTTGGGGAAGGTCTCCTAGAAGCAGATGTTAAAAGGGAAGGGGAGACTACGCGAAAAGGAAGCTGTATCTCCTCTCGGCAGTGCTCACGGTCGGCTGGTGCTCACGGTGAGCTCGCCAAGCGCGGCGCTGCTCGGTCTCCGGCCTCCGCTTGCAGAGAGCCCGCCTGACCACCAGGACTCAGCCCAGCGGCGCCGGCAGCACCGTGCCAGTGAACTCCAGCACGCAGCCACCTTCAGAGGGAGAGTTTTGAGAGGAAAACACATTATTTTTCCCAAACAGCAATTTAGAAGTACAGTTTTGGACCATGTCCTGCTTGCAAAGTGAGGTTCAATTCTCCTATAATGGGTCGGCTCTGGTGGTGGCGCAAGAGGGGCCATTAGCAGAAATGAAGAGCAAGAAAACTCTTGCAGTCCATTAGGGTAAAAGAGGATTTTTCTATCCTGTATTATTTATGATTTGTGACTGCAGTTACTGTTTCCCGGAACAAATGTTATGGTTCTACTGCAGTGTCTATTTACTGGCGCAAATAGATGCTTATCAGCTGTCAGGCTGCAAACTGCTGAGCAGTCGGTGAGGGCTTTGCTGTGGCGGCCTCTTCTGCAGTGTTCTTTGATGTGTGAGGCAAGTTATTTTCCATGCCTCAGATGAGTTCCAAAATGACTACGAACTGAAGTGTGTGTGTGTGTGTGTGTGTGTGTGTGTATTGAATTTTAAATAAAAATTTATTACCATAAAAGACACCCTGTGATTAATCTCTGTACAACTCTCTGAGGCTACTGTAGGTACTCCTTCTTGCCTTGAACACACTGATCTCACTCTGGCCACTTTATGAAGCAGTTCTGGAGGTCCTCTTTGGTGTTCTGTACAAGATGTGATCAGTAATAAAGTGAATGCTGCTGCCCACTGCCATTCAGTGAAGAAGCAGATTCCTGCAACATCGGGATGTGTCCTCATTTACCATTTTCACTGGATCTGGCACCATGCCACCTCTGATTCTTTTTTAAAAATATTTGTTTTTGAAGTACAGGAGATAAAACTCAAGGCCTTGGCACTGAGCTACGTCCCCACGCCTTTTTAGTGCTTGCGTTCTGGGATTACAGGTTTGTACCACTGCACCCAACTGACTTCTGACTCTTCCCCAAGGTCAAAATGACTATGAAAGAGAAACGTTTTGAGTTGATTCACAATATAGAGATAACCACAATAGCACAACCAAAGACACTCACAGAAGAGGACTTCTAGAACTGCTTCGAAGTAGCCAGAACAAGGGCATAAGAATGTGTGAAGTAAAGGAGAATCTTTTTTTTTTTTTTCTCTTTTTGAGATACTATGCAGTTTGAATCGACCTGGAACTCCCTATGTAGTCCAGGAAGGCTTCAAACTCCTGATAATCTTCTGCCTCGGCCTCCGGAGTGCTGGGATTGCAGGTGTACACCCCACAGGGAGCAGCATCTGTCTTTAACTGTAATTTTTTAAAGAAAATTTTCCCTATGTTTTAGATCACACCTTACACACATACATATCTCTACCTATATCTGTGATGAGTCGATATATTTTATATGCGGCCTATGAATATAATTAACTCCAAGAACTGAGCAAAGGCACTTAGTTTTTACTAACTGTCACTTCTTGGCAGGTAGGAGTCAGTGGACCCAAGGGTCTCCCCACACTCAAGAGGACGTGGGCAGAAGCCAAGTGGGCACTCTGGGAGGAAGAAAGCCGCAGCAGGGCCTGAGTGGCCACGGGAGGATGTCATGATTCCCCGTGCGACTTCCCCAGCCACACCGTGGTCTCCTGTGCTGTAACTCGGTCTACATTTTTCAGTTTTTCTTTGGTGTTCCCCTTTTCTCAGTCCCTAAGGCGCGGGTTGACCGGGCCGCCTGAAGGAGACACACAAATGAAAGAGGAAGTGTTTCTGCCCTCACTAAACATAGGACGGCCACCCGTTCCACTGGTGACCTCCATGGAAACATTGAAGACGTCCTCCGTGTCCTTTAGACTTGCTGGGGGGAGGGGACAGCTGCTGCACAGAGGCAACCGGCTTCCTCCCTGCCAGGGCCAGGCCACCCACAGGACAGCGGGCACCTCCCTGGAGACAGCAGAAGGGCAGCCCACAGCCGGGCCTCTGATCCCGCTGAGCAGGACTTCCTGCGTTGCTTTTGCTACCCCTTGGGGCCTCTTCCTCGAAGCTGGGGACCACTTAGACCCAGGGTGAGATAAGCCAGGCTCATGAGAGGCAGGTGCTTTCTGAGAGGGCTACTCCAGCGCTGTGCGCCATGACACCCTGCTCCGAATTTGCTCTTCAGGGCAGCAGGCAGCTCCCCATGGGGCATTGCAGGTCTCCTCTTGCTCTCTCCGGGACAGGGCTGGCAGGTGCTGAGAGGCCCACGGCAAGAAACTGCCAGAGGTGACGTGAGCGTGGTCTAAAATATGTATTTCTTGTGCCATATAAAAAAATTCTGCTTGAGATAGCATCTCACTATATAGCCCAGACTGGCTTTGAACTTGAGACGACGATCCTCCTGGCTTAGTCTCAAAAGTGCTGGGGTCATGTGACACCATACCTGGCTTTAAACATTTTTACTTTAGCAAAAGGGCAGAGATACACAGAAGAACCAAATTACACCAGATCGCTTTGCCCAGAAATAAACCTGTGAAGGTTGACTGGCTTTTAGAACTTTTTGTGATGTGCATTATCCCAAGACAACTGTGACATAGTGTGACTGCCAAAATTGTACACCACGACTTTTTCATTATTTCGTATTCCTGAGTGACGATTGTATGTATACGTATTCACCAGAGCATTGTTTACAATCCTGAAAATTAATTTCAACTGTAAAAATTTAATGATTATGAATAAACTCAATAAGTTACAACTTCATAATAAAATATTAGGTAGTCAGCCATTAAAAAGACACATTTCAAACTGCATTTATACCATGAGGGATGTCTCCAAGATCTTGCTAAACTTTTCTTCAAGTTTCAAAAGTTTTGTAGTTTGATACTATTTCTATAAAAATCCTGTTATAGTACGTGTAAAGAATGATATCTGATAGTGGCTGTGGTGACGGCAAACCCAGCTCTCTGGGTGACTGGCAGGAGGATTACAACTTTGACCCTCACCTGGGAAAATTAGCAATTTGGTAGTAACTTATCTTAAAGTTTAAAAGGGCTGATGATGTAACTCAACCCGAAAGCCCTGGGTTCAATCCCCAGTACTGCAACAAGAAACAAAACATGTTTGCTTTACTGGAATGCAGGCTTCTTGTGCTATTTACTTTCTTCTTTATTTCTTTATTAGTATTTAATTTTTGTGTGCAGAGAACATTTATTAGTTACATATTTTTAAAAATAATCATTTAAAAATTATATAAATTTATATTTGCTGATATAAAAACCCTTGTCTAGTGAGTGAACATAAGGGTTACAAAACCTATACACAGTGCAACGCTCTTTCATATCTTTTTATATCTATAATTTACATATTTTAAATTTAAGTTACAAATACAAAAATCCATAAATGACATATTTGAGATATAAAGGGTACATATAAAGTTTCTGTGTGTGCATAAAAATAAGTTTCAAAATGTGTCTTGCTGTTTTGTTTCTTGTTTTTTTGAGAGGGAATCTTGCTGTGTAGTCCAGGGCGGACATGAGCTCACTGCATCGTCGGTACGAGTTCCTGTTAGCCTGAAACTGGCGATCCTTGCGCCACAGCCTCCTTCTAGCTCAGGCTTGAGCGCCGAGCTTCCAGCTGTATAAGACCAAACCGAGCTTTATTTTCACTTGGTGATTATTTTGTGTTGTATTTTAAGCAATAGAGGTGCTTCCACTTTGGGAGGAAAACATTATTTTGGCCGCGGAGTGGAGACTGACCAGACCGGGGAAGCCCCCCTCCCCCTGTGGTAACGCAGGTGCCGCAAACACCAATCACAACAAAGCACTGGCCCTTTGCCTCTGCCGGGCCCTGACATCTGAACCGCCTGTTCTCTGGGCTGTAGTTCTCCTCTTGCTTTTCTGGGTCACTCGTCTCTCGGGGCTCCCAGACAGCCAGCAAGGCACCTGCAGGGGCCCTGAGGGAATGGGGTGCGAGTTAAAACTGTGGTTTTGTTGGATGGGGGCTCGGCAAGGACGAAGTTGACCTACTTCACATAATGCTGAGGCTCGGGCCCGGGCATCACTATGGGGAGACCATGGCCTCCACGCTTGGCGGACTGGCTTGGTCCGAGCTGAGGCCCTACCAGGTCTTTGGTGGCCCCTCTCAAGCAAGATGCTTCATGTCCCTCCGCTGGGCCCTTAACCCCCAAATGGGAAGAAAAACCTCAGCCCACAGGGTAATTGAAAAACAAAATAAGATCTGGGAACAGCCCCTCACCCCTGCTTATTTTCAGAAGGGAGGCTGACAGCAGAAACTAGCGCTGGTGACAAACACTTGAGAGATATCTTGTGGCTGCACACACAGGTCACAAATTCTAATTATGGAAATGTCTGATAAAAAAGGCCTGTTGACATGAGTTGTTTAACGCCACAGGTTAACTCTCTGGGCCTATGATGCTCCTGGAAATGGCCTGAGGTAGGTATTTGTTAAAGGGAAGAAAACGGTGATTTTACAAAGAAATCTTTTATGCCAAGGAGTTTTGCTTCTGAATTAACAGGTGGTCATTTCCCGTTTGTTTCCCAGTAGCCTTTTCTCTAGCAGTTACTCCTATTTAGCTGTCCTCATTTCACTGTTGACATTTTGATTTTATATATTTCTGTGGACTTAGGGTCTGGCCCATAGCCAGGGTAAAATATTGTGAATGGGAACTCAAGTCAGGGTGATCCCCTTCTGAAACACCCACGCAAGAACTTTCTGATTCGTGTGGATGGCTTTACTATGGCTCTGGAACCTATTACGGTTTAATCAATGGCCCTGGAAGGGACAGGGTGCAATGACGTTCATTTCTTCCTTCCTTTCTGGATTTCTTATCTGGAGTCTCCTAGAGCTGGTTCTCGACATGTCAAGGAGTTTGTCAGCACTCCCAGCCCAGCCAGGCTGCCCTCCATAGTGCAGGGGACCCAGGTCACGGCTTGAGGAAGTCCTGGGCTGCAGTCCCAGCTGTACCCCTTCCTGGCCAGGTGAACTGGAGGAGTTACGAAACCTAAATCTGCTTCTTTAGCTGGGAAACTAGAATAGAAGGTTGTTGTAAGGGTTACAGAAGGCTGAGTAAACACTCAATAAACACTGCATGATTTTATGATGCACTCATGCCCTGAAGAACTAGATTCTGCCATTTGCCAAAGCAGAGATGTAGAAAAGCCAAAGTGGAGGGGGGTAGCCCGAAGAAAACTCCAAACAGTGACATTAGTACAAGAACGGATCGACTTCAGATTGGTTACCCACACTCGCAGAATGTTACACAGAGATGCAATGCCATTTGATCTTATTTCTACCCCAGGAGGGCTGAATTATATATATTCCTAAATCCGGGCCTTTGCTCTCAGGAGGCACAGAAAGCAAAACTGTAACAAGTCTTCTTGGCTCCCATGGGGAGCGGATGGATTCCCCTAACACCCCTTCCTGCTCAGAGGTTGGTGCTCCTTCTGTTTTTCAGTGGAAGATGAAGACACAGAGATGTCAGTTGTCTGCACATCGGGAAGAGAGAACCTCCACCAGACCCTGACCTGGGTGGAGGGCAGTTTGGGCCGGATTTGAGCTCACTGTGTGATCCTTGAACTCATGGTGATCCTCCTGCTTCAGCCTCCAGGGTGCTGTGATCACAGCACACCGGATTCCACGTGCAAGTCTTGAGGTTTGATTTGCCAAAATAAGGTTGCCAGATAAAACACAGGCCTTCCAGTTACATTTGAACTTCAGATGAATGCAGTAATCTTCTGGTATAAACATGGCCCAAATGTTTCATGAGACATACTGAAAAATTACTTTTGTTTCTCTGAAGTGCTGATTGGCTAACAATCCTGTATTTTCATTTACTAAATATAGCAACATTTCAAGTTCCTGGAGGCACTGCTGATCATATGTGGCTCACATAAACCTGTGCAGAGTTCTGAGTGGGCCAAAGAGGTAATCTGGTGTGCAAAAAGAGACTCCACACAAGCATCAAATGCATCCCCCTGCAGGGAAGTGCTGGGTGATTTGGAGCATAAAGCATGACACAATTCACGCCTTGCTTCAAGGCGCTCATGTGTGAAAGACTCAAGTCCCTCAAAATACAGAACCACAGAGCTGTGTGGAGGCGCTCCGCAAGCTCCCGCGCAGGAAGGGAGGACCGCACTGGCTTGGAGGGGCTCACAGGGACGATGTTTTCAGATACATGTTAAAAAAAAATACCAGATAGGAGTGGTAATTCTATATGTCGGAGCGTAAAAGCCATTAAGAAACAAAGAATGAAATAAAGCTGGAAGAAATAGGTTAGATTGAATAAACATGCAAACAAAAACAAGCTAAAAAAAGAACTCAGGGTCACGACATTTTGTTAATATGATAATCTTGAAATGTTTCTAAATGTTCTCTGGGAAGAAGAGCTGGATGATGTTCTTTTTTTTTCCTTCAAGGAAATACTTGTCACCATGTCGAGTAAGCTGCATTCACAAACAGGTGCCACCACTATTTAATTTATTTGTGGGTCCAAGCAGGGGTAGAAGAGTAAGCAGGTGTGTTCAAGACAAGTGGTTAATGTGTAGACGAAGACAGTGAAAGAGAGGGAGAGAATCCCTTAACCTTTATAGATTACATGCAGCCAGAGAAGTTGGCCAGAAAATGAATTTCTGAAAAGTATATTTATTTCTCATATTTTTCAATTTAAAAATAAATGATCCTCATCTACTAACTGTCTTGTAGTCTTTGGCAAGAGCAGGAATTAAAAACAGCTAGGCCTGGTGATCCACGCCTATAATCCAGCACTCTGGGAAGCTGAGACAGGAGGACCGAGGGTTCAAGTCTGTCCTGGGGGAAGTCACTACTTCATGGGATTCTGCCTGAAATTTTTAAAGGGGGACATACAGTTCAGTGTGATGGTCCTGGATTCAATTCCTGACACCACAAAATAAATAAATAAAAATTAAAACTCAGGGCCCAAAGTAAAGCTCAGTAGGAAAGTATATATTTAACTTGGTTCAATCCCTAGCACTACAAAAACAAATGAGACTCAGTTTTCTGGTCTATGAAATGTGGTCCAAGTTGCTGCATCTTTAAACTTGCCGCGGGGGAAAGTTCTTGGTGGAGGAGGTGGGCAGAATGACAGTTACTTCCAACTCTAGGGTTACTCCTTATGCAAGCACAGCAGATGGTGACATTGTCTTCTCTGGAGCCCTGGGCCAGTGTGTCACAAGTCAGAGGACCCTGTCTCAGAAGATGTGTGCCAAGAGACAAGTCCCACGGGGGAGCTCCAAGGACCTCAGCCAGACACATGCTGCCCTCCCAAGTAAGTCAGCCGCCCCCAGGATCCTGGGCCAAGCCAGTGTGCCTCCAGGTCTGTGGGCTGATGGCACCGTGGTGTTAAACCACCACGTTTCAAGTTAGTCTGTTATGTACCAACAGATACTGAAGGTCCGTAGTCGCGGGACAAGCAGAATGCCTACAGACTCAACTGAGGAATGGAGGGGAGTCCCCTGGCAGGAGCCAGGGTTTCTAGACTCTGGGATGGAGGTGACGGCAGGAACTGGCAGAGTTTTTCAATCTGTGCAGAGTTGGCTGGGTAAGGGTCTGTGCTTTCCTGTACCTTCTCACCTACACCTGTGCTTCCCCCAAGGGAGCAGGCAAGGGACAGCTGCTTCTGAGTGGGGCTCCGACCGCCATCTTGGGCACTCTCCTGAAGACTGAGGGCTGCAGATGGGTACACCCGGCCTGGGGGCTCTACTGGGCTCCAGATGAACACAAGGCAGCGGCAGGGGCAGGGATAGTGCTGGCCTGCGAGGGCTGCACACATTCTCGGGGCTCCGAAGATCAGGGGGCTCTGATGGACACAGGCTGCCAGTGCGGTGTGGAGGCTCCTGTGGAGAAGGTGACAAACATACATGCTGCACACACCAAGGGAGCATATGGACCAAACTGAGCGTGGGGCTGGTTCATCTGGAGCCCCAGCAGCAGAACATTCTAGATGAATGTTGCCAAATGGACAGGCTCTGCTCCTGGGCCACTGGGAAATGCAGGGGGGCGGGGCAGAGAGGAGACTGGGAAGAGCAGGCCTGAGAGGCTTCTGCCATCTCCTGAGAAGACAGACATGGCCAGCGTTGAGCAGAGGGCAGTGGAGATGGGTATGGATGGAGGGAGCATTGTCCACAGGAAGGACGTTGCCCACATGGGCAGCTATGTTAGGAGAAAGCCTCTAGCACTTGGGCTCCTGTCCACCTTCCCATTAAGTCGCCATGTGCCTTTCTCCCAGGCTCAGCTGTCTCCATCCTTGAGAAGTGAAGGAGATAAAGAAGATTCCTTCTGTTCAGAGACTGTGATCCTGAGACTTAGTAACTCATGTGAAGCATGGGTGGAGTGGTGTCAGGCAAAGCAAAGAGCCAGAAGGGTCACAGATAGCTGTGTGGAGGGCTCTGGAGAAAATGATGCGGCCATGACAGAACAGGAAGTCGGCAGGGACAGCGGAGCCGGGGTGGGGGTGGGGAGGTGGGGGGTGATGTGTTTGCTGTTAGGGAAATCTGGCGGGGGTGGGGGCAGAACAGACAGGAAGTAGAGGCGAAAGGCACAGCCAAGGCAGCCCTCCACAGCTGGACTCTGCAGCCTGGAAATGCACTCCCTCAGCCACAGAGAGCCAGGCCCTCATCCAGGAAGCTGGGCTACCACCTCCTGTGGGGATAAAAGATTAGCCCATCACTTGGGTGGGTCCTGAATACAATACAAGGAGCCATGGAGGGTGACACACAGAAGAGAGGTGATGTGGGGAGTCAGACACAGGCCAAGCGGCTGGGGGATGCGTCCAGGAACCAAGCTATGCTGGCAGCTGGAATAAAGACTGTGACTTCCCTGGAGCCATCGGAGGGAGTGCGGCTGGCGACACTGATCTGAGACTTGTGACTTCCAGCACCATGAGAGGGTCGGTTTCTACTGCTGTAATCTGACAAGAGCTGTGGTCTTGTGTGATCAGCAGGCACGGGGAATGAATACGCAGGCTGTCCCACAAGTCACTGGCTTCAGATTTAGCCAAGAGTCCAAACCTGGCCATCAGGCAAGGGCTGGATGTGTTATCTCTTAAACCTCAGACGAACCCCTGGGGCAGGAGCTGTCCCTGGGGGATCGCTACCACCCAGAGGAAAATGAAAGGACACCCATTTCCTCTGTGTCAGTCTTGCCTGAAGTAAATGCTTGAAAAATAAATCTTCAAACCTTCACCCACTGAAGATGACTCGTATCTGCCCAAACAGAAGGCTGATTTTGAAAGATACCTCGTTTTTTGGCTGGTGTGGAGGTGCACACCTGTTACCCCAGCACTCTGACAGGCCAAGGCAGGAGGATCACACGTTGGAATCCAGCATCTTAGCAACTCAGTGAGATCCCACCTCAAAAGGTGAAGTATGAAAAGGGCCAGGGACGTAGCTCAGTGTGAAAGCCCTGGTTCAACCCTGAGCACTGTGAGGGAAGAAGAAGGAAAAGAAGAAGACAAAAAAGATGAAGAAAAAAGAAGAAGAGGAAAAAGGAGGAGAAGGAAGGAAGAAAAAAGACCTATTTTTGGTTGTGGATTTAACAATGACAGGTCCTTAATATACAGCGGAACTTCTCCCTTTACACCTTCTCTTTCCAACCACCACCAACACCGCTCTACTGTCAGGGGACTTTCAGCCTTCTTGCCGCCCTAACCTAACCCCAACCCTAACCCTAACCTCGACCCAATGAGAGTCATACACTCTGAGAATTTCACACACTAGATTCCAATTTCTTTGGTAGAAAACTGTCCAAGGGAAAATCCAGTGAAATGAAAAGGAGGAAGTGAAAGAACGAGGGAAGGAGGGCAAAAAAAGAGGAATCAAAAGGAAGTAGACAGAAATAAAAATAGCCACCCCAATTCCTACGTCATGCTTGGTGGGACAGAAGTGACGAAGCCACAATCACATGTGACATTTAACAGACCATGTAAGTGTTATAAGTGAGACTGAGAATGGCCCGAGGGGCTGTGATTTCCCTAAGGTTACATAGTAGAACACAGAGAGGCCTGGGTCTGAACAGTCTGTCTTACTTCAAAGCTTATATTCATGTTTATCTGTCTCAGAAAAAAGAAGCCCTCATATATGCTTTCATTAAGGAACCTGACAAAATAAAAGGAGGCTGGAAGTTGTGGGAGACAACTGTCATCCCAGCACTGTAGGAGGCTGAGATGGGAGGATTGCAAATTCAAATAGAGCTGGGGCAACTAAAACTAAACAATTTAGCAAGACCCTGCCTCAAAAGAAAAATAATCTTTCAAAAGGGCTGGAGGATGTCACTTAGTGTGAAGACTCTGGGTTTATTTCCCAACTTGGAAAGAAAAAAAAAAAAAAGCAGCATAGAAATTCTCTAGAGAATGCATAGTTGAAATTGAAAGTTTGGATGAAAGTAGGCATCAAGTTCCCCTGTCAGCCGGAATGAGTGGTTTGAAGCTCTGATCACTGAAGAGAAAGGCCATGAAAGAAATGGAGCACAACAGAGGTGGCATCTTATTCATGGAGTCAGCATCACCAGGTCCCACGTGCTGGTCAGTGTGTGTGTGTTGGGGGGGGTTCAAGCTGTTATTATACTTACAGTATCACCTTGCCAGATAAGAGCATGGCCTCTATTTCACCCAACATTCTTTCATTCATTCACTCATTCATTTGTTCATTCCTTTGATGTGATTTCACTTTGTTGTCCTGGGTAGTCTCAAACTCTTGGTCTTACGTGATCCTTCTGCCTCAGCCTCCTGAGCAGGTGAGACTACAGGATACTCCCCTACTCCCAGCATGCAAATTTTTATCATGAGAAATTTCAATCATCCACAACATGCAAGGACAAGCATAATGAACAACTGATATTGTGTCCTTTCTCTTTCTAGAGTTCCCACCTCCCTCACACAAATCTCTACCCTCTCCTTAAATATTAGGCTTCCTAGTCAGGCAGCCCCCACAGCAATCTCATCCACCCCAGTAGTTTCAACTGCTATACTTGTAGCTCGAAACCTGTCCTTTCCTAGTAGACCTCTGTCTATTGAATCTGAGTCAAAGATCCAACTGCAGCTGCTCCTCCCACCCCCAAGGACTTGGCCTCACACTGGTCCCCGAAGTCCACCTTTCTCATGCAGAGCTGTTCCTCCCCTGGATGTCCTATTCCAGAAATGATCCCACCAGAAACCAGAGCCTGGCCCTGACCCACCGTCTCCTGCCACCTGCCACCTGCCACATCCAGCACTCAGGGCGAACTCCTAAGTTATCTTTCTACTCTGTCACCCACTGATTCCCCTCCAAAGGCTTAAGTTCAGATTCTGGTTTCTTCTACACTTCAACAGCCCTATCTTTAGTTCGCACCTCCTCTTGGTCATCACTGTCTCTGGAATGGCACTACTCGGAGTGGTATCACTCCCCTCCTGGCAGCACTTCCAGACAAACTCCAAGGGTGTGTGGAACCCCAAAGACACGCTCTGGCTCTTTTCTCCAGCTCATCCTTCTGCTACTCCCAACCCTCCGTTTTCCAAGCTGGGGCAGCATTGCCTTTGTACGTGCCTAATAGGTTTGCTGGCTCAAAAATGGAGAAAGGCCACATTCCTCATGGCACGTTGTGATGGGGATGCCACATTCCTACCCACAACCAACTGCGCTGCCCCCAACAAAGCCAAAATGGCCATTTCAGTCAGAAACACTCCTCCTTCCTTTTGACCCTTGATGTCATTGCCCTGACATGGAGAGATCCACCAGTTCGAGAAGACTATCATGCCTTTCCACTTCCTGTTACTCTATTCCTGCCCCCCTCGGCTACATAAGATGCCCACAGTCTTTGTTCTGCATTGGGCTACACTACTTGCCTTTGCGGGAGTAGTTCCAGCTGGTTACTCTTCCCTAATAAAGCCTAATACAGACACCTAGGCTTCAGCAACCTTTTCTTCTCATTGTTCTATCAATGCCTTCTTCTCTGCCTACACCTCCTTCCCTGCCAGCCCCATTCCCCTGTAATCACAGCTGTGCATGTTTGTTTTCCCCACTAATCAACAGGCTTCGTGGGTGGAGGTGGCACTGAAGGAGTCGTTTCTTCTCTTCCTCTAGAAAACTGCTCAGTTAAAGGTGCTGTGAAGGCTTTTGAATTTTGAGATGGCATCACTAATTTGCAGAGTTAACCCAATTGGGCTTGAACTTGCAATCCTCATGCCTCTCCCTCCCAGAATGCCAGGAAGATGGCATGAGCTGTCACGCCTGGTCTGGCTATCTGGTCTTTAACACTCACGGTGCACGCTGTGGCTTTTGCATTAGGGCTTCATCTTCCCAGTGCTTTCTGGTCCAAAGCCAATGCATGGTCCAGGTATCTCATATTTTTCCTACCAGAAGACAAGAATACATATGGAGAAGAAGCTCTTAACTGACCAGAGATACACAGAACATGTTATGCTCTGGAACAATTTTGCACTTATGGACTTTGAGACAGATACAGTAGTTGTTGTTATAAGTCACTAAGTTATGAGAAGATTTGATACCCATAAAAAAAAATTGAAACAAGCTGACAAATGAGTCAGATTCTTGAGATGAAGGATCCAGATTGGTTCCAAATTTATAGTTTTAGAGACCACAGACCCTCCATCAAATGGTTATTTAAAAAAATGTAGGTATCAGAAAAATGTTCTCTAAAATAAATGCCAAACTAAGAGAATCTTTTAAAATTTTGTGTAACGTTTATATGATGTGATGTGTGGGATTTATTTTCCATAATCTTCGGTGGAGGCAGTGAAAGGTACAGATATGAATGGGATGAGATGGTCAGCTGAGTGTATGTGCAGGTTTATTATACAATGTGATGTTTTGGTACATGTATACATTGTATGAAGTTCCAATAAGGGCAGCTGTATCCACCTGCAAATATCTGTCCTTCCTTTGTGGTGAAAATAATCAAAATCTTTTCTTCTTGCTTGTTTGAAAAGCACTGTATGAGAATACCTTGTACAGTCTATTCGACCTATTGGAGTACCTGACCCCAGCGTTTCCCTCCCAATGCTAACCCCTGTTGGACTGCGGTCTGGGAAAGGAGTTTGGCTGCTCGTAGGTTCTGGGTAATCTGAATGCTAAAGAGGAGTTTGGATGTTGCCCTGTTAGGCACACCCTTGAAGAGTAATGGATCTCCGATGCGCCTAAATAAGACCGATGAGTATCATTTCTGTAACACTGGATGTGTGTTCCTTTCTCTAGAATGTGTTTCCTTCCCACGTTAATCTTTTGCATCTCCTTTCAAACTATAATCTGCTACGAACGCCAAGACTGCCTATAGAAAATTAACTTGTCATTTCATCAAAAGCTGAGCCATGGTGATTTTTTTTCAAGACCTTTTAAACTCATTCTGTTAGAATTATCCAGCTTGGAGAGGAGTTTTGCATGTAGAAAAATAGGAAAGCAGAACAGCCATGCTTTCTCAAGGTCAGCAGTGCTTGGCCTTTGCTTAAATCTAGTATGTTTGTTCTCTAACATTAGACAGGGGCAGAATATCCAGCCAATTGATAGCTGCAATTCAATTAATTCAAAAACAAAACTACTAACCCCCTCCCAAAACAAACAATAACCCAACAACAAAAATCAAACTTCCCAAAGTTACCAACTTTGAAGGACTTGGTTGCTTGTTTTCCTGTCACATAGCTTCATGGGAGAAGAAATCAGCACAACTACCCAGGTAGCAGAAGATGGGCCCATCTTTCCTTGCTTTTCTGGTTGTGAGTTACCGGCAAGAGCTAGTGTGTATTCAAGACCTTAGTTTTCCTGGTATATTTGAAAGAAAAAAAGACTCCTGCAAAACAGCGTGGTCAGGGCCAGTTTCGAAAAGCACATATTTTTATTTATTTGGATATCAAATCTAAAGTTTGGATTGCCATCTTTCTTGGGATCCACGGTTAAACTGTATGCTGAAGGTGATGTTTTAAAAAAGAACTGTGAGCAGCCACAGACATGTGGCCAAGAGATAGATCCTTCCCTGCATATTCCCACCACTGCAATCGCCGTTGTGGAATGAGGGGGGAGAACCCATGGTCTGTTTGGAGAAGAAAAGTAAAGCCAACTTTCAAAGGTGCCAGTGAAATAAGGGTAGAAACATGCCAAACATTTGACAGTTTATTTAGCTGAAGTCATAAAAAGAAGAATGTCCACTTGATATGATTCAGCAAAATAATTTCTCTAAGGTCTAAAAACTCATAACCCTATATATGAGAAAAACATCAGCAAATAAATCCAATGTTAGCCCTTGATCAATAATATCCTTAAAACGGCCAAGGTGATCAAAAACAAGGGAAGCCTGAGAAACAGACTAACAGCCACGAGGAGCTCAAGGTGACATGGCAGCTGATGTAACGCGGGACCTGGGTGAGCTCTGGGAGCACAAGAGGCATCGGGGAAGTAAAGGAATCTGAGTAAAGGACGAGGAACTCTGTCAATAACATCACCGGTACAGGCTCATAGTAACAAACGCACCGAATAATGCAAGACAGGCGGGGGCTGTTACCGAGGTGTGGACTGAAGGAGAATCCTAACTATTTTGCACTATTTTCTGTAAATCATGTCCTACAATAAAGTGAACTGGAAGAAAAAGTGGTAAGAAGTTGGTTTTCAAAACTTTACTTAAATTACCACAAGAACAGCAGGACTCCACAGCAACAGAATACTGGGGTCCAGATATTCCCAAAGGCATCTTCAGCAATCGTTAAGGGGGACAGAAAATTTGGTGGCTCCCTTTTCCTCTTCCTGTGTCAGGGCACATCACTTTGTGAGGACGCCCTTGGAAGAGGTCTACACCTCCACCTTTAGGACAGTCAGCAGGTTAATGCTAAGGAGATCTGCCAAAGAAACCTCTCTGCCTTCAGTCACTAAGTGAATTTTTGTTTCCAGGCTTTAAACTTATCATCTCCTTTATATTTTACATTTAGTGAGCTTAATTTAAATAACATCGTAGTATCAAAATTATTTACAAAGTTTTATTAAATGTCAGTAATTTTTACAAAGCAAATATTAAGAGCAAAAGAAGAAAATTTTGGCAAAAATGTTTACAAAAGCAAAAAAGCCTTAATGAAGAGCAACTCATTTAGTAAAATCAAACCATCCTTTCCACTTTTAGACCTCCTTCAGAAATAACTTATTACCACTCCTGAATTAAAGCACTGGCCAAAACAAAAAACAAAAAAACCCACAAAAATTTACAACAGTATCATAATGTGCTTAATTCTTGGAAGGTTGAAGATACATGCAAAAAACCCCAAGCAACAAATACTTTTGTACAGAGCTAATACAGATGTTTTGATAGGTACAGTATGTAAGAGGTTGTAACAAAATATACTTTTGGATAAGGCTTCTTGTGAGAAATGAGCTCTTAACATAGAAGAATAGAGAAAAGCCACTTAAAACATTTTGCAGTTCTGCTTTCAAGTAAGAGGAAAAGAAAGGCAAATGGCAGTTTGTTGCATTGTCACATAAACTCAACAAGGACCAATCCTTCCCCCCTCCCTTTTATTCCTGGTGTCGTCACCCAGCCATAGACTGAGGACAGAGCATCGCTTGGTATGGTAGGATATTACAAACAAGCTTTTCAAATACAGACTAACATCACACCAAGTAGTTTATTACTATCAATGACATTCAATGAATGAAAACTTATGCTATTAGGTATGGGCCCCAGACTCCAATTTATCTCTATAAATCCATCATAAACAGTACATTTATATAGGTCACAACTGTCATCAACTCAGAAGAAGATTGCCGTTATCATTAATGCTTTACAAAAAATCAATGTCCACATAAGTTCTGGTAGCTGAAATCAGATGGTTATACCTGAATGAGGAACACATGAAGTATGCATTATACATTCCTGAAAGACATAACGCAAGTGGTGCAAATGCTGTATTTCTAGTGATGTTAATAACTACCTGCCAGCCTGAGGCTAGTATCTACTAGATGGTACTGAAAAAGCCTAAGGACAATTGATTAAAAATGTTCAAGTTTAGTAGAAATTTATTAAGCCCTAAACTCGTACCATAAAATAAGGGTATATGATCAATCACCTGCTTTATTTGGAACATGAAGACATATATGTTCGCCACTTGTAATCTCTCCCCTCTTCATGTCTACTAGATTCTAGACTGAAAGGCCACCTGTATGCTAGCAGTAAGAGGAAAAAAGGAAAGGAGGGAAGGGGAGGGGACATGACCACCAGTATTTTTAATCAAGCAGCACAACACATAAGTATTCTCTTATTATTTCACAAGCTGAAATGACAGGGAAAAGATCAAAGTAACCAGTACTGACAAGATTTCCTAATGAAAAGGCATGTGCAAAACTTGTTCTTGATTCCTCAAATACAACTAAAAGAAATAAAAGGGTGACAGAGTGACTTCTCTAGATTTATTAGGGAGTTCGTTACAAATGTTTGGCTTGGTCTTACAGACATGATTCCATGGATTCAAACAAGAAACTACTATTTCACCTTCCCATTACATAGAGAAATAACATTGCTACAGATGGTAATGGAGAGACTCTCGTTTCAAATGGCTTGTTTGTGGTTTTGTCTAAATGCATCATTAAATAATGAAAGCACCAATTTGAGGGTTTCTCAAAGAGAGATTTGAGTTTCAGAACATAATAGCATAATTTGGTAACTTTATATAAGGCATAACTGGACATGTTGTACTAAGGCCTAAAAAATACATTTTATCAAAAGCAGAAGATACAAGTCTTCAGGTATGCATTGAAAGTTAGGGTTTAATTATAGGGCACAAGATTCCTGTTTAGTCGAAGTCAATACTTTTAATCATTCTGGTATTACTTATTACTTTAAAATCAGCCACTGCCACCAACTGAAAAGGATTTCTGTGAACAGCCTGTATTGGTAAGATTAACCACAGGACTTTCTCTAAAGTATTAGTCAACACAACTTAAAAAAAACAAAACTGATCTTTTCCTTCCTCACTGTATCCCTCATCTGCAGCTGTTCCCCCGCTGTCAAATGCCCTTCTCACATAATAATAATGAAAGGATGATTCAATTTAATACAGTATTTGGCAGAAAGCAACAATTCAGGCTATTACAGTATGTAAGTGGTAGAGGCACACCTCGAATTGCTTTGATATTTAGAAAACATCAGCAAAAAACTTCATAAAAATTAAGGTCTTAGTTGTTGATCTTTGACTTATAAGGCAACTTTTTATACTGTAAATTTCTTCAACATCAACAAAGACATGTGTGATATCTTAGATCAATGAAAAAGTATTCAGAAAACATTGAGAACATAAAGTAATATGGAAGAATTAGGCACATTTTGTTCTAAATCATAACCAAAGATTTGGAAAATCGAATACACCAAAGAGCTTTGAATCTGAGTTGCTTTTTTAAGAGATCGAAGGGAAGTAGGTGAAAATTACAAGCACCCTCTAATCCTTAAATTTCACCTCCCTTTTCATATAAGCAGTATTTCAATTTAAAAAGATCTGGTTTCTACAATACAGTTAAACGACTTCTTTCAGATGGTTTAAAAATACAGTATACATATGGGACTGAAGTCTTTGAACCTTACAATTCTACTGAACGTCTAAACAAGCCTGTGTAACTTAAATACAAGTAACTTACTAGCTCAAAATATATTCTAGGTTTTATTTTAAGTGGCCGATGATTCTAAGACATTTACATGCATCAGAAGAAAATTGCAAATACCCAAAATGACAGCATATCTGGTGGTTTAACATGTGATAGTAATCAAAATGGAGAAGCTGGGCGATTTCTGCTTTGTCAGGCAATATTTACTGTTATCACAGACCTTAAATATAATTTACACAACCCTAAGTGTCCACTTTTCTACAGGACCTGATTTCCTCCTTCACTGGAGTCAAATGTCTTGGCCATTCAATCAAACTACTTGCTAAATTTACACAGGTCACCAAGCAGACCAAATGTCACCATGCACATATTCAGACACAGTATTCATTGGCACTGGGCTATGCCAACCCTGTGAACTTAAACAATATATTCTTTTTGGCAGAAAAACACCAGATGGAGAACTATTCCGACATGCTTTAGTTATATTATCAACATTATAATGTTGAGCAACATGTCTGAAACTCATGTATACCAAGGCATAACCATACAAGAACTGACATGGATAGAATGAGACAATGGAACATCCAACACAAGGAAAGTTAGGTCTGTCAAGAACAAATCCCTGGTTAGCGCTCTGTGAGGCCCAGCTCTCACACCTCACAGAGAGACAGAACAAGAGCCACTGACTTTGAAAGACCAGGTTACTCACAATGCCGACCAATCTTTCAAGGACCAATAAAACACCTGAGGACACAGTCAGCTGTACAGTAAAGTAACAGATATCACAGTTGTAATCACAATTTTTCAGAAAAGCTGTCAGACTTGGCAAACTTTCTCCAGCCTCATACATCTGTACCTCTAGTCCAATTTTAACACTACACGTAGCCTACCACGCAACATTTTTAGTACTGCAAACCAGCCACTCTGCTGAGTTCACTATGACAGAATTATTTGTAGCCCCAGGGCTACCTCATGGGCATGGTTTAAATTTGGTAAGCAGTGAAGGAGGGTCAAATGCAATTTTCTTTAGATGTGAACTGAAAAGATTATTCTTAGAAGCACTCTTAAGACGTTTAAAATGTACCTCATCAAAGTTGGCTTCTCAAACAATGATACAAACACATCACACTGTATCTTTTAGCAACATATCAAGAATGAACAGGAATCTCAAATAATACCTTCTTCAATAGTTTTAACATGAAAATACTGCCCTTGGCCAGCCTCAAAAAAAAACAAAAGAACCCCTTAAATGCCAGTTTGCAGCTGATGGGGACTAGGCAGGGAGCGAAAGAGACAATACTGATTTCCTCCAGTAAGAAGTGAAATCAGTGGAGACAGATTTAAAAGCAACACACAGCATTCTGGAATGGGTATGTTTATCTCTGTTATTAAGCTGCCTACAGTTTACAGTGGCTGCAGTGGCCAAAATATTTCTCTTATGGCACATTAAATTACATGATAATCAAACATGAAAAAGCAAACTGTATTTCACTCATTACTTTTGATCAAAATACTATATATAGTATCTGCTTGTCTTTTGCTCCCTGGTACCATTTGTCAACTCTTTCACATCAGACCAGAAATCCTTATGTAAACTTTAAAACACTAGGAACATTATCTTCAGAAATCAAAGAAATGAAAAACAAACAAACAAGAAACAGCTGTTGTGTCTGTAAGTGATTACAAACACATGAATGCTACACCTGTGTAAACTGACAGCCTGCCATTCTTTGTAACAAACTTTTTTCGAACAGCCCTTTCAAAATAATCATCCTAAAGTAAGTGTCACTGGTCTGTGTGAAGTAGACTGAAGATCTCTTACTTGTTTTAAAGCTGACTATTCCTACCTCATTCCTACAGGTATTTAGGGTGCTGTCTACAGTTGGCACTACAGGAGAATTCCGTCTGCAGAGTGGAAGAATGGAGCCTGACATACACCTAGTCTGCGGTTGGCCACATTACACGTGGACTTGATGGAAGCCATGATGAAACTGATCAAAGCCTGAATTCCAGCAGATACCAGTGATATGTTATTCAGCAGCTTTCAGCCACAAACCAAAGGCGCAGAGGATTAAGATTACCTAGAGATTTTTCTAGTTCCTGCTGTAAACTGCTATTTAAAAAAAAAAAAAAAACCATAAACAGAAAATCAAAAACACAAAAAGGTATTACAATAGCAAGTCTTTTAGACTTCACTGTAGCATAAGCTGCTTGAGGTTGTCATGAAGAATAGTATCCTTCACATCCCGGAAAACAAGGCGGATGTTCTCCGTGTTGATAGCGGTGGTGAAGTGGTGGTACAAGGGCTTCTGCTGCTGGTCCCGGCGTTTGTTCCGGAAACATTCCACCAGGAATTTTTGGACGTCTCTTAAGCAGTGTGGATCTCCTTCAAATTCTAGGAAATAGTCTTTGATGCTCACAATTTGCACTTTCTCCTCAAGCAAGTCTGTCTTGTTTAAGAAGAGAATTATAGAGACATTGCTGAAAACCCGATTGTTGACGATTGTTTCAAAAATGTTCAGAGATTCTGTAAGGCGATTGGTCAGTCGATCCTCCATAAGCACCTGGTCAAATTCACTTGAGGAAACGAGAAAAAGTATTGATGTCACGCTGTCGAAGCATTCAAACCAACGTTTCCTTTCTGATCTTTGACCACCTACATCAACCATTTTGAAAGGAACATTCTTAATTTCAAAGTCATATTCATGAATGCCTTTGGTAGGTCTTCTGGCAAGCAGAATATCTTGCTGTGATGGAATGTAGTCCTGGAAAAGAACAGAGTTTGATACTTAGTAACTGAGGAGTAATTAACACAATTTCCAATGGGTTGCTAATTGGTGTGGTAAAAGATCTTTTACAAGACATTTTCTGATATACTGAAGCATCAAGTGCTTTATTCTCTCATTTAACACATTAGAGATGTCTATAATCCCAGCTTATAAGCAGTCCCAGGATACTCAGGAAGCTGAGGTGAGAAGATAAAAAAATTTGAGGATGGCCTGGAAATTGACTAAGATTTTGTTTCAAAATAAAAAATAACAAGGGCTAAGGATATAGCTCAGTGGTAGACTCTTGCCTACCATGTTCAGGCCTTAAATTCAATCCCCAGTATTGAAAAAGGGGGGAGGACACAAAGAAATAATAACTCAAAATTAGCAGCAAATGACCAGCATCTACTATTTTTTTCATCTGTGCAATGCTGTTCCCACTGGGGGCCTGACGTACCAGCAGTCCTCTCGCACCCCTCTTTAGTCCCACTTCCCATTTTTACCCACTCACAGTGATCTCACACTTGGCACCCCACCCTGCCCTTCTATAAAGAGCAAGGCCTGAAGCTGGTGTGACTCAGTAAGGTCACTTTCTGCGCCTGCTTCCGTCTGTTCCTCTGACCCATTCTGAACCAAGGACCCGCTTCATAGTGTAGGGCAGGTCCACACTACTACTCCTGCTATATCAACGTGTGGAAAATACCTTCTCAATGACTGTGGTCCCTCTCCTCACAAATTCTATGTTTTCCACGATTCTGGTCACAAACCGAGTTGGATGAGAACTGAATTAAACTCAATAGCTAGGCTCGTTGTGAACTGAGGTACCATGCCATAACCAATTAGCCACATGTTCTTTGGGGCTACCCGCTAGGTTTGTTTCCAGGGGAAGTCCAAGTAGCTGTTTTCTAGTTTTCTCATTTGCTGACCAAGGACTCAGAACCAGCTGCTTAATCTGAGTGTCAACACTCCTGTCTTGAAATGGAGGTGATCACACCAGGCCCAGCTACCTTGAAGAGATGGCTGCACAAAGATCAACGTGCTCCTGCTGAGCTGAGCAGCGCACCTGGGATCCTGCACGAAGGCGGCTGCAGCTACACCTGCCAGTGGACTTTGTTATGTAATGCAACTGGGTCCTCCTCTTCAGCCCAGTACTTTTCCAGTGTCCACACAGCTGTCTGGTAGTATGTGAACAGGGGAAATTTTAATGTTCATCAGCAAGGTCAAAATGTTTTAAAAATCAAGGCAGGATTTAAAACAATGTTGTTTCCCCACTGCTGTCCATACTTTGTGTTTTATCACAGAGACAAGTATGATTTTAGATTTTATTACAACACAAGTGCTCATGTCAAAGTGGTGTACCGGATGAGGCACGGAAGGAAAAGCAGTTCCTGGTCACTAGGAACCCAGCTCTTCACAGCACTGAAATCCTGAGTCTGGGCTCCAATCGTGGTCAGTAGTCCATGTCTCCGGCTCCTGCTCTCTTGAGGACCAGCATATGTGCACATTTCTAGCCTGCACTAACAGCTTTCCTGTCCTACATGTTGACACTGCAGTATCTCCTTGTGAAAGATTTTATATGTCAAAGGTATTAACATGCTGTAGTTTACTACTGGTGGTTTTAAGTTCTTTCTAATTTTTTACTCTAATTAACTGAAATACTGGAATCCTCCTGCCTCTGCCTCCTGAGTGCTGGAACTACAAGCGTGAGCCACCACACTTGCTCCAGCATTGTGGTGGTGGTACTGATTGCTGGTAGGTATGAGTCACCACACCTGGCACTGTTGTATGTAGTAACCAGGATCGAGTCCAGGACCTTGCATTTGCAAGGAAGGAGCTGGAACCACTGAGCTAAATCTCTGGCCCTGCGAGTAAATTTCTTACATGGCTAAAGTTTTCCACTTGGACTATTTCCTGAGACACAATAATCAGTAATAAGATTATGAAATCAAAACCTCAGATGTTTTGATGACCTTGGACTTTTCAGAAGGTGCTACTAGTTTACTGTGAATGTCTGTGCCACCTATTTTAAATAAGCCAGCTCTAAGGTATTTGAAAAACCTCAGGTTTCATAAAAACGGAAGTTCTCAGATAGGGTGGTGGTGCACACCTGTAATCCCAGCACTCAGGAGGCTGAGGCAGAAGGGTCAGCATGAGTTTGAAACCAGCCTGGAATACATGGCAAGACTGTGTCTTACCTCTCCCATAGTTCTCCAGAACTTCTTTTTTTTTTTTAGGTTTTTTTGAGACAGGGTCTCGCTTTGTAGTTCAGGCTGGTCCTCAGCTCAGCCTCAAACTCACATCACAATCCTCCTGCCTCTGCCTCCCGAGTGCTGGGATTACAGGCGTGAGCCACCACGCCTGGCACTGTGGTATGTGGTACTGGTTGCTGCTGGGTGTGGGTCTCCACACCCAGTATTGTTATGTGGTTACCGGGGAATCGAACCCGGGTCCTTGCGCTTGCAAGACAGGCGCCGGAAC